>CACRXK020000211.1:9052-99370 GCA_902702795.2 Paramuricea clavata | reverse complement strand
GAGAGAGAGAGAGAGAGAGAGAGAGAGAGAGAGAGAGAGAGAGAGAGAGAGAGAGAGAGAGAGAGAATAAATCTCGAGATTTGGTAGCTTCTCACTCGATTCAATAATAGTTGAAGGGTCTTGTATAGTAGGGTATTTGATAAATGTATATAAATTGCCACTCAATATTTCTCATCTATAGTCTATACAAGACCTTTCAAACAGGGTCAGCCCTGCAAACCAGGCTCACATATACAGCCCCTAAATCATGCGATGCTGGCTTGGATCCTTGCAGATGTCATCATGACTCCAACCCTCACAAGTTCAGGTTGTTTGGCGAGGGTTGGAATGTTGGGACCTTTACCATTAAATTCACAGCAGAGCTAATTCAAGTCAACTATTTATATATTGGTCTATTGCAGCAATAAAGCTGATACATTCTTTGAATCAAGAAACGTTTTGTGATTTTCAACAGTACAAAATAGAATCGAAAGAACTCCTCCTTTACTTAATTTAGATATCTCAATAATTCAACCTGCAAAACATAATTACTCAAAGACAAACGAAAATATGGTAATTGCAAATGGCAAATACAGTGTGGCGGTCGCACGACATTTACATATAGAAAATATATTATTCACTTTAATACGAAGAACTATCACGATATACTACTGTCCATGTAAAGGTACTTTAAATGGGCTCGCCGCAGGCGCGGATCCAGCCTAAACCCTGACCGTGGCACACTCCAAAACCGCGCATAATTAGGGGGGTCCGGGGGCATTCCCCCCCGGAAAATTTTTGAAATTTGAACCCCGGAAATGCCATTTCCTGAGTTCTGAGCATCGAATTCTATCATATAATTCGTCATTAATTACGCCATATTTTAGACAGCAAATAACGAAACGCACTAAATAAGTCAAATATTTAAACAACATACCATTTTCTTCAGCGAACGTTACAACATTAGAATGTTACAAAATCACTGTACTTACATAAAACCACAATTCTGTACCGCACGTACTGTTCCAGTGTTCCTGTGTATTTCAGGTTCTTCGTAGCAAAAAATATCCAATTAGGGCTGTACATCGAACTCAATCATCTTGGCGTTTCAGTTGCAACGTAGGTCTTTTACGGGGTGGTTTTTTTTCAGCTGCACATCGATACCAAGTGTCTTATTCTCGATCATTCGCTTAAACTGTGTAGCACGGAGAGTTACCGTTGCGTGAACATTGGATTTTTCACCATGCTGACATAGTTTCTGGACAGCAGAAGCACTTGGAGGAAGAGCACTGGTCATCAACCGATGGAGCTCGCTTGCATTATACGTGCTTTCACTGCCAAAAAGAACACAAGTGAGGCAAAAACCACCGTTTGCCACAGCAGAGAAAAAGCCAACCATGGAAATCGTGATAACCATGCCAACCGGAAACGTCTACCAATATTTTCGTGTGGAGGAAAAGAAAAATCAGAACCAGGTTTCCAATGGCAATGATTGCACAGAATTTCGTACTTTTTTGAATCAGGAAGACTGGTCACCAGATTTACGTAGTTTAGATATCATCTGGCCACGAATTGGTGGAAGTTCGTTGTGTTTTGGTGTTATATTTTTCTGAAGTAGGACCAGTGTTGGGAGTTACAGATGAAATTCCTTTACTAGTGCTGGGAAATTTGATTTCACTGTCTACAGTTTCTTGTGTGTTGCACGCTCGTTTCACAAGAAGCGCATCGATCTAAGCTAATTTGTTTTCTTTTTGGACCAGTCGTCTGCTTTTTAGTAAATGTAGTCACTTTTGTTGTAAGTGTTGAGGAAGGAGCAGAAAAAACTTTAGTAGAAACTTTAGGAGGAACTTTAGGATGAAGTGGCATCGCAGACTTCAATAAGGTTGGAAGGTGTGCTTTAAAATAATGGTATCGTGGCTGAAGTGCTTTAACTGGTTTCCACAAGGTAACAAAATGATTTTTGGTAGATAGAATTCTTCGATCAACAAAATAAGACGGTGGCATCGCAGCACAATGAAAGATATGGACATATTCAATTGCACTGCCATCAAGATAATCCTGTGGATATACTGTATTGTATAATTGAATCCAAGGAATCCCAATTTTCTTTCGCTACAGTATCATAGGTGAGTGGGTAGAATGACTGAATGGCACACTGAATTACTGTGGACAAGGCAAACATGCACACCATGGATGAGAATGTGTAATTTTTTGCAGCTTCCTTTGCTTCTTCTAAAACTGCTGCAATTTCATTACAATTCTCGAAAAAAGTAAGAGCTGCATCAGACACACATGGCAAAGGCATTTTTAAGTGTAGTGAACGCTATTACGTTTTTATGCTGGGACTCAATGAAGGAGTGGTTAGCATAGTATTTGGCATTCTCAAACAGTTCAATACTGGTGAGGCATCTCAAGTGAGCAGACAAACTCTCATTCCCGATTAACGCAATAAAACATGCATTAAAGAGACAATGAAGTATTGAAAGAATTTAAGCATTTAAGTATCAATGGTTATTTTATATTATTTTGTAAATATTCAATTAAAACTTTTAATCAGAATGTCAACTTCTTTACACCACACAGTAATTATGTGATTATACTTTGCAAACTTCGCTCAAATTATCTGGAGAACAAATGTTATGCCTTGCCATTTGAGAAATAGCAAGGAACCATTTGTTTTCCCAAATGTTTTCTCTCCTTTTGCTTGTATAATCATGGGTCACCTTCCATATAACTTTGTGCCGAAAGGATAATTACTAGAATTAGTCAGGGTAACCAATAGAACTAGAGTTGGTTTTAAGGTAAGGACTGGAGATTAAATTTTGGGATCATTAATATGGAAATTGAGCCATAATCATAATTATTTTAACAATGAGGCCCCCTACAATGTCTTTGTGTAATTTGAGTAACATCATGATGAAATCAAATTCACAGCTGGTCTTGACTAACTCATGGGATTTTGTTGCAGTTTTAGATTCGGGATTAGATTTTAATGTCAGGATTAGGATCAGGATGACATCATCCACAACAACATCAATATTCATGCACAACAAACACCTGTGAGGTAGTCACCCTCCAGGGGTCAGTCGTTAAAAATATTTGCTGTGTTGGTGTAATGTACTCTGGTGAATAAGATGCTTGTGTGATGTTATTAGAAAATTATGTTAGAGTTACACCTGTAGTAATCCAAGTCAGGATATATACATTTTAAGACCTAACCAGGAACGACTGCGCACAATGCAGCACAAGGTCCTCTGGTAGGAAATGAACCTACAGCCCTGCGATTCCTACCAGAGAACCTTGTGCTGCATTTTTCACAGTCGTTCCTGGTTAGGTCTTAAAATGTATATATTCTCACTTGGATTACTAACCCTAACATTCTAATATTAATTCCACCAAGTGCAGTGCAAGAATCCATATTGTGTGATGTTACTCTGACTGTATATATCCACACCGGGCAGGCTTGAAAAATATGCCTGGCCACGGTGGGATTCGAACCTATGACCTTTGGCAAAGGCATTGGGAGAGCATTGGGCTAGTATTCTTTGGCAGAGCATTGGGCTAGTATTCCAAAGGTTGTAGGTTCGAATCCCACTGTGGCCAGGCATATTTTTCAAGCCTGCCCGGTGTGGATATACACTCAGAGTAACATCACACAAGCATCTTATTCACCTGAGTACATTACACCAACAGACACAGCAAATATCATGATTATTAGATTACACTGGTATCGAAGGAACTAGACTCAGTTCCAAAGTATTGCATACTCAAACCGATCTGACTGCATAGCTCAGTTGGCAGAGCATTGGGCTAGTATTCCAAAGGTCGTAGGTTCCAATCCCACCATGGCCAGGCATATTTTTCAACCCTGCCTGGACAGCCTGGTGTGGATATATACACTCAGAGTAATATCACACGAGCAATTTAGAAATATTTCTTCAGAAATCTTGTCTGGATGAATGAAAGTTTTCTTCAAAGCTTCAAAGTAAACAGGCATGCAGAAACACACAAACAAAAACACTAGGTTAAATTTTAACCAAGGATTAGCCTTAGCTTAGAACAACCGACCCCTGGTCAACCTACAAATATTAAGGCGCTATATTTAAAGCTTGGTGAAACCAAATAGACGACTACATAGACCCAATACTGAAGTAAACATTTCATTTTACAGTCGACAATCAAATGTTGTAGCCGTAAACTGTAGCAAAACACTGATAACAGTTTTAAACAGAGTTTTTACTAATATTTCACGACTACATAGCGGATAAATGCAATTTATATTTTTATATTGACAAACGCCATGTGTTCGAGATCATATTACTATTTCACTAACAAAAATTTACAACATACAAATTTGCATGCACAAGTTATTCCCTGACCCCAGCGTAAATGCAAATTTAATATAAGTCCATTAAAAATTCTTACCTAACAGGAACATTAGGCCCAGATCTTTCAGTTTGGCTCTTGGAGAACTGCAGTTTTGAAAATTCGCACGTTGGCAGCACGATGTCGCCAGTAGATTTTATACGGCGCAGCCTTTCTTCAATGATAAATTCATCACATTGTTGCCTCAAGAGCGATAATTCCCCTGAAATATGTTCGCTTAGGTTTGCTTGTTGAAAGATTTCGACGAGCTTGCTAAGAACATCGACCTTTTTTTAAAAGCTTCCATCTTGATAGCATCCATGTAGCTTGTGATGTATTATTCTTTATCCCGTCAAGTCGACAAGTATCGAACTTTATTGTTGATCATTTGTATTGCGCAATCAAAATATAGCCACCGTGGCAGACCGTGGCGCACATGACCACAACTTGCCTAGCCTGCTCACAGGCTCTATTATATAGAGCCTGCGACTTTTATTGATATTTTTTCAATACGCCCCCTTTGAGATAATTGAATATCCGGTAAATAGTAGCCAATCAAAGCAAGTTTTGTTAATTAGATTACCAGAGGTTATTAACAACAACAAACAGTTTCTCGCGCAATTTTACGCCTGTATTTTTCACTAGGATTCCAACGTCTAAACTTTAATCTAAAATAATTCATGGTCGTTTTTTCCCTAAAGTGTTCTAATATTTAAAACATAGTCCCGTTTGTATATTGCTGTCTTGTTCGTACATTGCCGTTTTAAATTATGTAACTATACTACAGAGACGTAAAATTTTACTCTCTATTAGTTAATGTATTTTATATATTTATATCCAAAATATAACTGTAAGATTTAAGGAAACGTATTTAGGTTTTGAACAAAGTAACAAACACTATTTATTAAAAGTGTCGAACAATAGCAGGCTAAAAAACAACATTAATCATTATTGCGTGAAGTCTGTCATTTGCTCAATAATACAATTAACTCAATAGACAATAGACAATTTGAAAACCCGTGGCCGTGGCATAGATTCTGCCGTGTTTAATAACTACATTTTTTTTGTAAAAAGCTCTTGTTGTAATAATATATGTCACTAGTTGAGACTCCCAAAAATAAAGTCTCAAAGAGAGAGCGGACTTCGGTCAAAAAACACGCAAACGACTATTGCAAAATTTCCAGGTGTAAATTCAAATTGGCCAGGTGTTCTAAGAACGACTTTCCTCGACGGCGTCTGTTTTAATAATTTGCCCATTGTCTTGACTTATTCAAGACCACTAGACCAGATTGTTTAGGCAGAAAGCCTTGGGTTGACAGGGAAGTATTTGGGAGAAATGTTCGGAGGCATTTGACAATCAACTGCTTTATACTAGCTGATTCACTGCCTGTGTCTCAACGAACGTCTCGCTGGGCTAACCTTAAGTTGTTCAACGTTTGAAACCGCAAGTGATGCAAACGCGGTTAGATAAATTGTCAGCCTGAACTAGACTTATTTTACTCTCTCTGCAAAGATCAGCAAGGCATACGTCGAAGTTTTCCCTTGTACTTCTTTGGAAAAGGTTTATTATTATAGCTGACGAAGACAAAGTATCGGTATATTACATGTAAACTTTTATCAAATCCCGTTGGAAGTACAGTTAATATTGCTAACCTTCGCTCATCCTTCAACGTTAATTTAAATTGAAAGGTTTCTCAAATACATTCAGTTACTTCTTCGAAGAGATAAACAAAGTCATGGTTTTATACGCCAAAGTCATGGTTTTATACATTGCGAAATGTCGTACGAGTTAAATATTTGCACGATATTAACTCATGGGGCACTTCTGACCAATGGGAATTTTGCGTACGCTCCGTACGCATAAATCGACTTTTTACTAATAAAGGTCGCAGGCCGTACCTCCCATGCAGCCTCTGCCTGACAACGGCCTGCGAGCAGGCTACAACTTGCCCTGTGATTGGTTTGCAACGCTGCACCGTGGCAGAAAGTTACTATATTTAGTAACAATTGCGCAATTTTTTGCACGCTGACCGTGGCATTTTGTGGCTGTGATCGCAGCTTCGAATTTACGACTGTTTTCCGAACATATTCGGCACAATTCGGCACGCTTTCGGCGGTTTTTATAGTTCAGTGTTTAACTGGATAATTATACTATTGAACAAGGAATATATTTCGGAAGTTTTTCCTGCTTTTAGCACATATTACTGTAATATGAGAACAATTACAAAAGATATTATTCAAATTGTTTGCTATAGACCTATATTTGCTCAATTTTGCTGTATTTCAAATAACTAATATATACTTCTTAAAAATGCGTAATGCAGTCTAATGCAGTATCCAACAAAGGTGAACCCCGGAAAATCCTGGGTGGGAAAAATCTGACCGTGGCTCGAGCCACTTTTGCCACGGTCTGGATCCGCGCCTGAAAACTTCAATAAATGTTCTCTAATACCACTGAACAGTAACGCACCTTCGCTGCTTATTAACTAACAACAGGAAGGGCTGTCAAGAGACCTACAAGACGGGCATATTGTCTTCCACGTACTTAATCTGTCCGTATCAAAAACGTTCCGTAACTTTATAAAATAATGTTTATATAATGAACGAGATTTAAACGCACTGATGGAAGATGATTTGCGTATTTCAAATGTTTTCTATCTATCACATGATCAAAATACTTGCGAATATGATAAATAACGAAGTTAAATCAGTTTTGATTTTCTGCCTTTTAGGAGGACGCAGATTTTGATTTCCTGGGCGATGCTTGTGACAACAATAACGACAGGTAAATCTGTGTTGTGAATTAGTAGCTTAATTAGGTTCAGTAAAAATTTATATATGCATGCCAATGTTATGACCAAAAAATATGTATATAAAGTAAACTGGAACATTTGAATAACAGGAAATACGAACGTTATTAACCAAAAACAGGAACTTTTAACATTTTAGTAAATAAGACGGAATGTATGTACGTAAGGGAAGTTTGTGGGTTGACTTGTGGTCAACCAAGCGAGGAAGATGTGAAAATGTGCGTCACACATTGAACTTACTTCCTCTGGGAAAAAGTTCCCACAGTATGAAAAGTCAGAGAGTATAATATATATACGAGTGAGATTGTCGAAAGAAGGAGTTGAGTGGCGAATGAGTTGTGAATGTGTTGAAATGAATTGTGAAAGATTGTGAAAGAGTGCGAAAGTTTGTATGAGAAATTGTAGTCAGAGTGTTTGTATATCGATAGCAGTGATCACTGATATGTAATGATAATAGAATAAAATTTGTGAAAACCGAAAGCATACAGTCCCATTATATTCGAGAACCAGCAAAGGAATAAATCTCACAAGGAGAATTTATAATTAACAATCTGAAATATGTTAAAAACTGATAGCTCTAGCTATCGGTTCTAAACTGTTCTCCTTGGAGATCCAGTACCGACAATCTCTAATAGTTCCAGTTTTACTACTGAAGAAAATCAGAGCGTCCTTTAAACTATGACCTGTGATGTTTGGTAGAATCAAACTAGGCTTCTCACATGCAACTAGAATTCTCTATTCGTAACCCAATCCCTAATACAATAAATATTTTTCTTCTATTCAGAGACCGAGATGGTATTCAGGATTCTGAGGATAATTGCCCTCATGTAGCAAACGCAGCCCAGTTAGATAATGACTCGGACAAGCAAGGTAGAGATCAAACAGAGAAACAAATGAAGCGAATGTTAGGAAGCACGTTGTCCCATATATGTAATGCTTATTATTGTCTATTTCCAGGTGACTCATGCGATCGAGATGATGATAATGACTTCGTGATAGATATACACGACAACTGTCCTCTCATTTCCAACCGTTATCAAAAACTTTCAGCTGGTAAGCGCTAATTTACTACCTCCTTAATGGACCATTTGCATTATTGCATTTACTAAATTTTGTTCTAGACAAAAATTCCATCACAGCTTGAAAGAGCATCACAAAATTAGTTATATTCCAAAGTTGTTGTAAAATGCGGATAATATAGCCTTGCGAAGTTTGCTGTTTTTCAGTCATTTTGTATTACGCACTGGAAATTGACAGCCCAATCGGGTGTTGGGGCATCAATTTCCCGCGTTTGTAATACAAAATGACTGAAAATTGCAAATTTCGCAGGGCTATATTATCCGCATTTTACAACATTTCGCAACGAAACTTTGGAATATTACTAATTTTGTGATGCTCTTTCAAGCTGTGATGAAATTTTTGTCTAGACTTGTTTAGATCAAAATTTAGTCTATAATGCAAATGGTCCATTGCTTTCGGTAAGCAACGGGGCAACATATAGTTGCCGTTCCAGCTGGGGGACCCAGGTTCTCGGATAAGGACGTTTAAAATCGCAGGGACCTCTGATCCCCTATCAATGGACCATTTGCATTATAGACTAAATTTTGATCTAGACAAATATTTCATCAGAGCTTGAAAGAGCATCACAAAATTAGTAATATTCCAAAGTTTCGTTGCGAAATGTTGTAAAATGCGGAAAATACAGCCTTGCAAAGTTTGCAATTTTCAGTCATTTTAGATTACAAACGGGAAATTGATGCGCCAACACCCGATTGGGCTGTCAATTTCGCGTGCGTAATACAAAATGACTGAAAAACGGCAAACTTCGCATGGCTATATTATCCTCATTTTACAACATTTCCCAACGAAACTTTGGAATATTACTAATTTTGTGATGCTCTTTCAAGCTGTGATGAAATTTTTGTCTAGATTAAAATTTAGTCTATAATGCAAATGGTCCATTGGCAATAGCCTGAAATCCACTCAACAATGAGTGACAAACTCAACAAACAATAAACAATAAACAATAAACAATAAACAATAAACAATAAACAAAATCAATGTCCACCAGTATATTGCCAAATATACAAGACTGCTATATATATATATATATTGAAAAGAACAAACATTATTTTCTTTCTCTGATAATGCAGGTTGACCACTATCTGCTGCACGATAGTGCTTTATAAAACCCACCTACTCGGAGGGAATAAAAGAAAGGAACTTGGCAGTTTTGAAAATTTAGTTCAAACTTATTTTTACGAATCTGTCTTGTAGCTCACGGGCGTGGAGAAGAATGCAAACACGATTTCGATGGAGACGAAGTCAAGGACAAAAATGACGCATGCCCGAGGGACGCCACCATGACAGCTGTAGACTTTGGAAAACATGTTATTTTCCGACCGGATGGTGAACCGACGCAAGCGTTCTGGAGAGTTCAAGGCCAAGGACGTGAAGTGCGCAAGCAACAGAATAACAACTCTATTTTGATTGGTTAGTATGTTAAACGCAAGAACTCCCTTTACAAATGCCAGACTGCCTTTTCAAATGGCAGAAGTACCTTCTCAAACGCCAGAACTCCGTTTCCAAACGCCAAGACTCCCTTTACAAATGCCAGAACTCCCTTTTCAAATGGCAAAAGTACCTTCTCAAACGCCAGAACTCCGTTTCCAAACGCCAAGACTCCCTTTACAAATGCCAGGACTCCCTTTTCAAATGGCAGAAGTACCTTCTCAAACGCCAGAGCTCCGTTTTCAAACGCCAAGACTCCCTTTGCAAATGCCAGAACTCCCTTTACAAATGCCAGAACTTGGAGTTCAAACGCCGGAATCCCGTCTTCAAAGTATCGTATATCTTTGCGTCCATTTTATAACATATATGTACAGTTGAATTTCCACGTGTGACAGTGTTAGACGAGTATACGATGATAGTTGTAAGTTTTTTTCCTATCACTACTGCATGTACATATCAGAAGTCTAATTTGCTTGAAAGGTCGATGTTTTACTTGTATTCTTTAGATACTTGAATATCTTCGAGTTTGTACACACTACATTACATATCCACTGTATCAAAATCTCTCTCTTATTTTTAGGCAACAAGGCTTTCGAATCTGTCGAGTTCAACAGTACGATCTACGTGGACAGTGATGCTGGTCAGGGCACAATTGGTGTTGTATTTGGATTTCAAAGTGCGAAAGTGTTCTACATTGTCATGTGGAAGAAAGCTTCCCCCAATAATGGATTGGTTATGAAGGTATGTGCAATGCTAATATAACTGAAACTTAAATGCATGAACACCATAATGTGAATGAAGATTCTTTTGCTCTGTTTCACCATGAAGATGCGCTGGTTTTATATTTGATTTCTCCATTTTGTTTGTAGGAAGTGAAATCTACGACAGGGCCATCTCAGGATTTATATAATGCATTACAAAACGCTCAAAGCGTTTCTCGACAGGTATTTTATTGGATAACTATCATTTCCAAATTGTTTTCCCTAAATGTGCGCAACCCAGCAAGGTACATAGTAGCGTTTGCCCCCAAACCTCTGGCCCTCGTTTAACCGGTTCATGCTAAAAAAGTAGAATCACCGACGATGTTTTTGTTGTAGGCCAACATTTTGTGGGAAGACCCTAAGAACTTAGGTTGGGATCACCGCACAGCTTACAAGTTCGTATTGACGTTGAATTCTGCACGGAAAAATATCAGGTAAGTGAAACAGTTCGGATTTTTCTTTGGTGCTTAAAATATATCTGTGTGAAACCAGGCTATTAACATTGATAGGTCTTTTTTCATCCATGGTTTTTCTTCACTTTATTGCCAGCATTGGATCAATGAAATTATAGCGTAACAAGTTTGTGAAATTATTTAGGGTGAATGTTTACAAAGGCAGTGACAATATAATCAGCTCTCCCGAACTTTACGCCGGAATGTATCGTGGTGGCCGTCTTGGTATGGTTAGTTTCAATCAAGGAGATGTCCTCTGGACTGCTTTGGACGTTAAATGCCTTCATTTGTGAGGTAGGTTGAGAGAAACGTCCTTTCAACAGATATAATTGAAATGTTTGGTTACCTAGTTTGTTCCATTCTATGCTTACATTATCAGAACAGTGGTAACTAAGCATGCGAGTTATCCCACCATATATAATTTAAATGCTTGGTTACCTTTGTTCCATTCTATGCTTACATTATCAGAACAGTGGTAACTAGGCATGTGAGTTATCCCACACAATTCACTCACATATATAATTTAAATGCTTGGTTATCTTTGTTCCATTCTATGCTTACATTATCAGAACAGTGGTAACCAGGCATGTGAGTTATCCCACCCAATTCACTCACATATATAATTTAAATGCTTGGTTACCTTTGTACCATTCTATGCTTACATTATCAGAACAGTGGTAACTAGACATGTAAGTTATCCCATCACATATATAATTTAAATGCTTGGTGGTTTTATATCTATAGGATCCTTACACGCGTTTTATGCTAATTGCATCTGAAATATTCGTTTCCTAATTTTCCTTCCCTGTTTAGAAAGAGTTGTGAATGCTTCAAAAGATATAACAGTGTACTGGAAATTATCCAAAGATGGATGCGACCTGAATATGATGAAAAAGATATAAAAGATGAATCCTTCAAGTTCATCTCGTCATTTTAATAAATTTCAATAACATACAGTATATATGATAATATACCCTAGTTATGAACCAATTGCCTTAAAAGGCGTGTAACTGGCTGAACGAGGGACGGACAATATAGAAAATAATTAGGAAGGCCACGGGCGAAAAGTTCCGGAGAAGAGCAGCACAACGCAAAAGGCTAGTATATAAATTATACAAATATTATGAATGTTGTAATGTATATATCGAACAAGATGTGTTTTATAATATACGTTTAAAAACCAATTCGGGTCGGTGTTTGTTAATTTTACGGAAACGTAATGCAATTTTGAACACAGGGCTACAAGTTTTGGTTTTAAGCCCCTGCCCAAATGAAGATAAGAGTTCTCAACTCTCAGATAAAACACTAAGCATACTTTTTAAGTTTCTTTGCCGCTTAAGAAACGTATCAAAAATTTAACAGACCAATGTAATAGAATCTGGAGGATATATTAGCAATCTCATGTATGCATAATTAACAGGCTCTCTGGCATCCTTGTGCAGAAAAGTAGGACTAGAATCATAGGAAAAGTAGAAATAAAGTAGGGAAATGTGTAGAAAAGTAGGACAATGTTGGAGATGCAGATAACACAAAAATGTACAAAATTGGCGCCCTAGGATATAAGGGGTGTACCATTAGATATCTGACGGGAGGTTATGTGAATTTTTGGTGCTCCATATGTATAATCATTCATCTACGCAGGATTTTTTCTCAAAACGTGTAAATTGCATCGGTAAAAAAGCTAAGGCATCTGCTCTGCAGCAACACAATTCAAATGGATTATGCGTGTGAGTGCATGTATTTATGTGCGGCAGGAGCATATGATGCTTGAGAGCCGGGGGGGGGGGGGTTGAATATTTGGAATCTCTAGATCGTTGGAAATGGCACTTTCACAGTCTTCATTAATTTATTACGATTCTAGAGATATGGAATTTTATACTCGGAAAATGTACTTCTTCTCTTCCTGAGATCTTATCATCAGGGACCCAAATAGGGAATAAAAATTACGAGTCCTATAGATCGAATTACGAGAACTATATCATACTGATTCGCCAAGCTGTCTTAAAAAAGTAGGATTTTACGAGAAAAAGTAGGAAAATCAAGCAATTTTTAATAAAAAATAGGAAAAGTTGAAGAAAAGTAGGAAAAGTAGGATGGCAAGAAAGCTAATATAACTGCTGTAAACAAAGCAAATTTTGTAAAAGTTTATAATGGTTATATTGTTAGGGAGTATTTGAAGGACACTCTAAAGGCTTCATTCCAGTCACGCGTTTTTCAAACGTGCGTACACGCACGTAAAAGTTGAATTCGTTTTACATCCTACTTATGAAATAACTAAATTTATAAAAGGACAGCATTCAGTTTTGTGTATGATTTAATGTGTATTTGTTAAGGTTATTTGCACTTATATGAAATTTTAAGCGAATTCAACTTTTACGTGCGTGTACGCACGTATGAAAAACGCGTAACTGGAATGCAACCTTAAGGATTTGTGACGTCAGTGCAATGGATCTATAACTCTATATAGTCATACCAAATGGAGAAGTATATTCATCAATTTTGAGCGCGTGTTACGTAACATACAAGATTCTTCTCTTGACGAGAACGCACAATGAGAACATTCATCGAAAAATTGAATTCGCGAGCTGATAGTTTACACACTTCTGGAAATATGTCACTTTGACTATAGAGCCTTGTCTTCATGTATGTGGCATTAGTTAAAGCCTAACGTCTCAAGCACGAAAACAAGACTCTTTGGCCAAGGTGACGTACCGACTTTTCGGATGGGCGTATTGGATGCAAGCGCGAAGAGGGCTGGGCTGCGGTCAGACGATAACAAGAGTCGCGAGAGAGTTGGTTGGCAAATAAATGCGAGGTATGTGTGTACAAAGCCTTGTAGGGGACAAGCCTTGGTGTGCAAGCCTTGCATAGGGGACTTAATATCTTTTTGCGGTACACCTGCCTCAGGAGTTATTTAGGCAAATTTAAAAAAAAAAAAAATGAAATGTGCAACACACTGAATAAAGCCAATGTTACTGTGAGAGTTATTAGCAGCATTTTGTTGGAAATAAATTACCAGTGATGCCAAATGTTTCATGAGACATGAAAACGAACAACTAGAGAACACAATTTATAATCCATCATCAAACCGTACAATATCGGGCTATTTGTCAATATAAATAGCATAAATTTAGAGCATATAAATTATATTATATTACAAAAGTACAGTGGACTTTTTTGATATTTTGCCACTATGCAGAGTTCGCATATTTCTTGCAGGCGGCGAGTGCCGCCCAAAACTGAACACCCAAGTCAAGTATTGAGAGATTAGCCAAGTACAGAGAGATTTTCGAGGTTTGAATTTCGAATATGCACACACCCGTGTAAACGGTTCGAATTACTGCCCCCGAATTATTGTAAAGCGGTTTTTCGTTTTCGCTTTTTTGAGGACGGTGAACTTATGCTGAACTATATCCGATAACTTCTTGACGAGGGGATCATATCTAATAGATATTCCCGTTGTCTATCGTTTTCAGTTGTATAATTATGCCGTTGTTTTGGTTGGGGCTGACCAACGTAGGTGAAGTACCGCGCGGGCTCCTGCCGATGCGGACCGTCTAATTCTTGATGCTGTTGTTGCAACTGTTGTTGCTGTAGTTGATGTACTATGGAGGGATGTGGCTGATAAACTTGAGGCTGTGGTATGGAATGTACCGGGTGGTAGACGATGCGTGCGGGTGGCGGATGGATAGCTTGGTGTGCGGATGAAACGCGTACGGGTTGCGGTTTAACTGTTGCACTTGTTTTCCCTACAGTCGACACGGACGCTCCAGATAATTGAAACTTCTTCTCCACCTCTTGTTCTTGTTTTAACGCTTTCATAAAAGCGTCTTTCAACCGTGTTGTGTGTTCCGTTTTCAATGTCTTTTTTATCTTCTGCGTGTAGCACGATTCACATAACGTGTCCTCGTTTACGCTTACATCCTTCGCCTTTATTCTCCACCCTGGTGTGAAGTCAGTATCGCATTGCGAACAAAATTTCGGTGCGGTGAAAATCTTTGCCGAGTCTACGTCCTTCGCTTGGGATTCTATTATGTGATTCACGACACCTTCTAAGCCAATAAGTATTGTAAAATCCTGGGTATTTACACTCGGAACAAAGTTCCAATCCTGAACAGGCGGTTTGGGAAGGGGAATTTCGAGTAGCGTCTTTTCAAGTTGTTTACGAAGCGCCATTTTGGCTTCCGCATGCGATTGCTCAGGTGTGGGTGGACTACGCATTTTCTTAATTGTTTTTGGTAGACCATTTTCAGCCGGGCGGCCTTTATCCACATGGATAGCCTGCCGCTTCGAGGTTGAAACAGAAGAGTTGTGGGCATAGACTGCTGTAGGGGGAAGAGGCTGCACGTGAGATTTGGAAGATGGTTTAGTCGTAGCAGGGCTGACCATTTGTACTTTCATTTGTCGACTGTCACGTTTTGCATCTGGGACAGGGACAAGCTTAGGAGCAATGATGACAGGTTGTGGTCCACGCGGTTGGCTTAAAAATACCACACGTGGCTGAAGTGCAGGAACGTTTGGCTGTGGTGGTTTTTGCACCAGGATGGGAGGTTGAGGCTTTGCTTTTTGTACTAATTTTGTCACCTGTTTCTGTGCCTTCTGCTGTTGCTGCTGTTTCTGAGAAGAAGCTGCCACTGCCGTCTTTCTCTGACTCGTGGTTGTATTAGACTGGGCTTGGGTTGTTGTTGCTAGTGTAACAGCGCCTGTCCTGACAGGGTTCGTCTCCTTGGCTACTTTCTCATTTTGACATGTATACAACTTTCTTAACAACATCAGTTTAGCCTCCTCGTTCCGTAAATTATTTTGCAAACGTAGAATTAATCTCTCTTTGCTTTCGATATTTTCAACGTCCTCTGGAGCTTCGGGAAAACTACCGTTGGTTAGTGGCTTCTCCTTGTTCGGCAGGGCAGCAGACGGCATCACCTTTCTTGAACACGGTTGCTTCAAAAGATCCAGGATAGATTGTTTGGGTGGCTCAGGTTCGATAACTCTGTTTGGATCTGGCTCAACCGCTTGAAGTTTCTTGACAGAATTGAGACCCAGTTGTGCAAGAAGATCTTCTTGGGATATGCAATCTGAGTCAGATTCTGAATCTGTTTCTTTTGTTCGTTTAGAAGAGGGTGCCTTTGTACATTCCTCAGTTGCTCTACAAAGCAAAAAAGTTCATGTTTTCTTTATATTTCATAAAACAATGAACTGAAAATTATTTAAAAGGGTTAGTAAGAGATCAGCTTTTCAGTTGGCTGTTGACAAATTTTCATACTGTAAGAACATTGCCTAATTAACATTTTGAAAATTAAAAAGCAATTCCTCTCTAATATGAGCAACACTGTGTGCATGCATTCCTGTAGCCAGAAAGGAAGCTCTGACGTTCTGTGAAAATTTCAACCTCTTTTCAACAATACCAATTAAGGCCAGGTTCTGGATTGAAGGCTATGTGTCATACCGAAACGTATTGGGGCCAGTTGTTCAAAGCTGGGTTAGCTTAACCCTAGGTTACCTAAAATTTAAAGCAAACTTCCTGACAGCTTGCCTATAAATTTGGACATATTTCTTCAGAGATCTTGTCTGGATCAATAGGAGTTTTCTTCTCTGAAGTTTTGAAATAAACAGACGTGTAGAAATACACAAACTAAAACAGCAAGTTAAATTTTATCCCAGGGTTAGTGCTAACCCAGCATTGAACAACCGGCCCCTGGTGAGTATGCATACAGCAGATCAAAAATAGGTTGATATGCAGGCCTTAAAATATCTTTTACAGGGCCGTCTGACAAAATGTCCGGTGACGTTGAGTTTGCGTCGGACATATGTCCGATGACCTTCAATTCAGTTTTGACTCGGAAATAAGTCTGAATGACACAAATGAATAAACGGTAAATGTTGTAAAGATATTAAATAATTTGTTTCTTTCATACTGTTAAAACAACATTTCCAGTTCACCTTTTATACAATAGTACTCTGATTTTCCATTTAACATACAAGCCTCTAGTCCTGGGCTAGGGTACATTTTGATTTACGTCGGACGAAGCTACAGTTCGGTCGGACACCAATACACTCGGGTCGGACAAACAATAAACCTCAGTTTCACTTAGGTCGGACAGAATGTCCGGTGGTTTCCTCTCTACGTCGGACAATTTAACGAATGGGTCGGACAATGTCCGTGACCGACCGATATTTTAAGGCCTGATATGTTTATGTATTCCTGGGTTCATTCGTGTATCAAAATGAAAGCATGTCCTTGCTTTAAGCACCAACAATGAACCACATTATATGAAATTGTGTATAATTTCAATATAATTTATTACACTTGTACTGAGGTCTTTAGTTCTATTACATTAGTTTGCTTAGACATGTTACGTATAAATTCAAATGTGTGCTATTAACACGACTGGCCAGAGCAATTTAAAAATTGGTTCGGTGCGCTCGTAGTATGCTGTACAAAGCAGGCCTAACAAGCAAATGTACACACTTATTTTTTCATGATTAAGACTATCAACAACAATTGCTCTGGCCTGTCTGAAAAAATTTACGGCATTCATCTCGGCAAAGAAGCTAGTTGGGTTATACAGGTGGATGCGCCGGCCCGAATATGTCAATATGGATATATAACCATATTCAAAGATGTTATCAATGTATACATTATGATAAGTGTTAATGCATAATTAACCGGTTACTCTCAACTTATAGTTATGATGACGTTTCTACAATAAGTCCAAATAACATTTGTGAATTTCAAGGTATACTGGTGTCAGGCTTAGAACTATATCGGTTATAGGAATATCGGTAGATCACTAGCCCCTGTAGAACCTACTGCAAACACAATATTTACATCCCTTTGATAATACGTCATGTATACTTCCTTGACCTGGGTGCTTCTCGCTCGTTTGAATCAAGACGCAAGGCTATTCGCTCACGGTTCATGAGAACGAGGCTCCCGCACCAAAGAGAGGTTTGCAATGTTCTCAACGTAAAACAATATCGATGAGACAAACGTATATTCCTTACATGACAAAACATTCATCGATAAACATGATAAAAAACACTTACTCAGTTTTATTATCTATCGCATCATTTTTATCAGTCGTTTGCTCAGTTGACATATTCTCAGGTGTTTCATCATCGGCAGTTTCTCGCTTCCTTTTAGAACTTTCAGTAACTTCTGTGGACATTTTGATTACTGTTCTAACAAAAAAATCAACATGTCGATTATTGATAATCTTGGCTAAAAATAGAAATCATGAATTATAATAACTAATAAATTTACTTATTTTCTTGGACTTTTAGTTCAGAACTGAACATTGATGAAAAATTTCACACATTTTAGTAAAAAATGCAACAGGAACTTGTTTATTTATCAATTTGAAAATTCTGACATGCGTTTCTGAAAATCTTCGACCACGCTGCTGACGCCATATTGCTCAAACATGGCGGCAATTTCAAGACAATTGCATCTGTGAAAATGCCTCCAAATTTCTCTTCCTAAGCTAGTTTTTAGCACTTCTAGCGAAATAAAGTTGTAGCTATTTGAAAAGTTGTTATTTCAGTACCTTTGGGAGTGATATGGGTTGAAAATTTCAAGTTTTGACACGTCAGGGCCGAGCGGTACGAGTGACGTGCGGAGACCGTGGTACGAATGTCCTCGGCCTTCCACAACTGTCCCTGTTATGTCTTGAAATCAGTCTCAATCAGGGCTTTATTAAAACACTTCTGTTCAATGTCTGAAAGATAAACGTACGAGCGACGTTTTAAAGTCGAACAAACCAACACAGAGCCGGCACAAACCAATGAGACGCCGAGTTCGATTCAACTTGTCTTCCCGCGGCCATTGTGTAATCGAAAAAGCGAAGCCATTGAATGAATATTAAAAATACTGTTTAATTTTGATGAAACAACAACCAGTGAAGATGTTCAAGCTCGATTCAACATTAAAGGAAAAAGGCAATAGGTCATCTTACCTCGAATTTTAAACCCACGCGGTCCCTTTAACCTGTTTCCTTGAGAATTTTGTCGACGAAGGTTGAAAATCTAGCAAAGTTGAAACAAAGTCCCTTGCCGAGGGTGGGATCAAAGCACGATCGTTCCTGCTGAAAAACCCTTGTTTCTTTGATATTACGACCGTACCCGACCATAACCTTATTAGGAAGTGCACTCTCGCGTGAACCAATCAAATTGAAGACGACAGAGCCCGAACATTGCTGTCGCCATGGCAACGGCTCATTCCCGATATGATTGACAAGTTTGATAACAAACCGGTTTAAACCAGATCCAGACAGGTGGTATCACTCCTACAGTGATGACGTCACCCAATTGCATCACTCCTATTGGCAGATGCGCACACAATACAATCGGTATTTGTCAATAAGACCGTTGCCTCTCCGCGTGTCTGATTTGCAAGAACCAATGAAAACGTGAATTCTTTATTAGTACCTTCGGTAAATCACGTTGGCCAATGACAGTTCTGGTTGTAGAATAAACGCAAACAATAGTTTCGCAATGTCCCACGACCCACAACCCTAACCCACCTAACAATTATTATTGTGCACACTGCACCTCCTATAACAATCAAATACAGACCCGGCGTTCACTATAGTCATAGACGTAAAAATATGCGGTACCCTTGCAAAACCTCGTTTCATACCATATGCATAAATATTCTTTACGACAAGGTTTTAGTTTTTCTGCAACGAACAGCTAGTTTTACGAATGGTTGATCACGACAGTTACTGCGGACCGAATTACATAATCGTCTTTTTACGAGAACGGGCACAGGTAAAACTTGTTTCCAGAAATTTATCTGGCAAAATGTGATTTGAGAATAGGGTACATTCCAACGAAATGCAGGACCATTTTATGGAGTCAACTACGTACACACTCGTCATGTTTTATAACATCATGCCAAATTACACACCTTTATGTAAAATGAGATGATGTCACATGATCAAAAATCCGGAAATGGAATGTGTGGCAATTAGTGCAACGACAAACAATCCAGTATGTGGCTTAGCACTTGAATAACAATATTGTTATATTGCACTGGAGTACTGAGGCAATTTTAGATCATTGCCATTTCAACCAGTAACAAAAGACGCCTGTTAAGGTTGTTAATTGTTGGAAAAAAACTCTCAAATGGCATAAACGTGTGATACTGTGTATCATAACAGCCAATGAGAGATTCGCTACAAAATCAGCTGCCGTTCGAAACAACTTAGCACCAATCAAAGATGTAACAAATTAATGAGTTCAGTGCATTATAGTTGATAATGATATGCATATTAGAAAAGTTGAAATCTATTTGGCAGACGATAGCGAAGTCAAGCGTTGAAAAGATGTGTTCGCAGTATTCTTGTGAAGCAAATTTGTGCTATATTATAGAGTTGTGTTATATTTCACCATATAACACAACTCTAATTTATTTTTTGTGCAAAACTTTATTCCAATTTATTCATTTGGCAAAATCCGACAAAGCTTTTGATCCGTAAGCCGCCGGCCATTACTCATCAGCCAAGACCTTTATTCTTTAATCCATACAAGACAATATTTTAATTCTTGCTTTATTGCACTGATGCAGCTCCGGGCTTTAATTACAGTAATAGATGAAAAGCTTAGGCAAATGAATGGTGTTCATATATGAAAGCAATTCATATATTCCATACAAACCCACAAAGGACTTACTGTACCGTGTACAATACAACTCTGTTATCATTATCACTGCGAGTATCACTTTGTACCGGATGGAAAAGTCTTATCAGACTGAGATTAATAAAGCTTATTTTCTCCTGTCTTTATTCGGCTATGTTGGAAGAATTTTGAGAAAAAATATCATCACAATCATATTCGGTATATTTGGACATTTTTATCCGCAGTATCTACACTATATATACAGCTGAAAACAGACTTTGTTAAAAATCTATACTATCATACACATTCTGGTAAAAACGGTCCGGATAAAAACCCAAAACAACGAGATTCAACAATATTGTCTATGGTCTATCTATCTTACTCTGTAGATTGTACAAGATTGAAGTATTTTTTTGACAGGTGACTCAACCATGATCGGCTATTCATCTCCACTCACCATAAAACTCATCTCTGTTCACGATATTGATTTGACCATCATGTCAAGTTTCAACCAGAGTTGAGATGAGCATGGTATTCACATGGTCCTAACCATTTGGCTACTTTGCCAGAATCGATGTATCCAGAGTCCTCTATTATCACAATAGCAAAGCATTGAATTCTTCATTCTCATCTACTGCACGCACTAACCAGGGATCACTTTCGCGAATATTATGTTTGATGATGCATCATCTTACTCGTTGAAGGTTGTTGTGTAGCCTGGTATCCACTAGCACCCTGTGATGTTCCTTCTTGTGCTGGAAGATTTGGCAACCCTTTGTGCCACTGAAAAACAATAGAAGATACATTTGTTAAGTTGGCTCGATTAGCTAAATCGAACCATCAAGTTTTAAATCTTTCAATAAAGACTTACTTCAATGAGTTTATGTTCTTTGCTCTGAATCGCTTCACCATGACCTAAACATTGTAAACAACATCGCAATTCAGAAATACAGTACTTATAGGTATAAATACAGAAATAACATCCTTGTTAATATTATCAGACATGTTGCAAGGTTGTTCCAACAAGTCCGAAACATTCATGATATAACAACACTGTTACAACCTTGTGTCGTCAACCTCGTAACATTCTTGTTACATCATGACTGTATCAGACTTGTTAGAACAACCTTGTAACTAGTCTGATAATGATATTTGTGATGTTACTCTGAGTGTATATCCACACCGGGCGAGCTTGAAAAATATGCCCGGCCACGGTGGGAATCGAACCTACGACCTTTGGAATACTAGCCCAATGCTCTGCCGACTGAGCTATGTGGTCAGGTCGATTCGAGTATGTGATATTTCGGAACAAAATCTAGTTCCTTCGATATCAATGTAATCTAATAATATAATACGTACAGTAGCTCAGTTGGCAGAGCATTGGGCTAGTATTCCAAAGGTCATAGGTTCGATTCCCACCGTGGCCGAGCATATTTTTCAAGCTCGCCCGGTGTGGATATACACTCAGAGTAACATCACAAATATCATATTCACCTGAGTACACAACACCAACACAGAAAAATCATAGTCTGATAATACCATCAAGCTTGTTACAAGTTGTTAACAGCTTATCCCAAACTTGTTACAACATCTGGGAACAAGCAGTGCGAACACAACCTGTCGACAGTGTGTGAACAGATTCGTAACAACAATAATATATCCGAAATATCATTTGCTCGAACCGTCCTGACCGCGTAGCTCAGTTGGAAGAGCATTGGGCTAGTATTCCAAAGGTCGTAGGTTCGTATCCGACCGTGGCCGGGCATATTTTTCAAGCTCGCCCGGTGTGGATATGCACTCAGAGTAACATCACAAACATATCGTAACAACATGTTTGCAAACCTGTAACAACTTGTGCGTTTTTATGTGTGTAGTCTTGTAATTACAACTTATTTATTTGTATTTTTCTGTGCTATACAGACGTAAAAACGCACAAGTTATTACAGGTCTGCGAACAAGTTGTTACAAATCTGTTGTTACACTACTTGTTTGTAGTTGTTGTAACAAGTCTGGAACAAGCTTGATGGCATTATCAGACTTGTTACAAGGTTGTTCTAACAAGTCTGATACAGTCATGATATAACGAGAACGTCACAAGATTGACGACACAAGGTTGTAACAATATTGTTATATCATGACTGTATCGGACTTGTTGGAACAACCTTGCAACAAGTCTGATAGTACCAACAAGGTTGATATAAGTTGTTAACAAGCTTGTTCCAAACTTGTTGACAACTTGGGACAAGCAGTCCAGGTGATCTCGTGTTCGTATTTTAGCCAATCAGCGCTCAGAAAGGGTTGTCCGAATAGAAATCCATTTTGATGTATTCAATCAATTATATCTTTCATGATTCTTTATGAAACTAGTTGAAATTTTGTAATTATGTTTGGTTATGAGAACTATAGCTCTGACAAAAATATGGAATCAAAATAAAGTATATTACAGGAGATATTCAGTTGTTTTAATCATAAAATGGATTTCTATTTGACAACTAGTGCCAGTAGTTTTCCGCGTATCAAGATCACCTGGGTGTGAACGCAACTTGTTGACGGCTTCTTGGCAGACTTGCTACAAGATGCGTGATTCTTACGCGTGTGCAGTGGCCATTTACTTACTGCTGAGAAGTTTCTTCGTGAAACCGCTATGTATCTGAAATGATTCGGATTCTCTCGTGTGATCTCCGATATGCCGATATAAATCTAAAAATAAGAATGATCAAAGTCTCCGATAAGTGCCGTTCAATTCCGCCAAAAGAGACCTTACGATTATAGGACGTCAACGCGACGATGACGGCCAAAACAAACTCCTTCAAATAAATGGTAGTATATTATCAATCGTATGAATTTAATACAGTCATAAAAGTTGAAGACATGGGTTTTATGGTTGGGAAGAGTTCTACTGAACCCAGTTTGAAGTTGCACTTGTTGCGGCTTGAAAAGCAGCCGTTGTATCAACACGTGAAAATCTGTGATTTGGCGTTGTAAACAGAACGAAGGACAATGTCTAAATTATACATATATTGTAATTATTCAATTCTTTTCAATGATTTATTGTATTGGTAACCGTTGTCGCCGCGTTGCCGTCCTAAATCGTCAGGTCTCTAACATCAGCTGCAGTAAAACTAGTAAACAGTCATACCTCTTAGCAGAGAAGCGCCCCACAACTGAATATATGCATCTGGCATCTTTTCTGCCATTTGCATTCCAGGTTTAACCATGTCCAGCGCTTCCTGTGGCAAGAAATCATCAATTAAATTGAATGGTAACATCATTTTGAGGATCATAAAATTAGTCTTCACAGCACTAAATTAAACTAACTGTATATTACTGAATAGCTACAGCATACCAGTTCTAAACAACCCTCCCTAGAGGTCCAGTAAGGATCATCCCTTATTGATCCAGTACGTGTTACTTCAGGAGGAAACCTAAACTAACTTTATTTTTACTGGATAGCTCTATCAGTTCTAAACTGTTATTCCTAGAGGTCGAGTAAGGATCATCTCTTATTGATCGAGTGTTACTACAGGGGGAAACCTAAACTAAACAAAAATTATTTATACTGGATAGCTCTATCAGTTCTAAACTCTCTCCCTAGAGGTCCAGTAAGTATCATCTCTTATTGATCTAGTGATACTACAGGAGGAAACCTAAACTAAACTAACTTTATTTATACTGGATAGCTCTATCAGTTCTAAACTGTCCTTCCTTGAGGTCCAGTCAGGATCGTCTCTTATTGATCCAGTGTTACTACAGGAGGAAACCTAAACTAAACTAACTTTATTTATACTGGATAGTTCTATCAGTTCTAAACTGTTCTTCCTAGAGGTCCATTAAGGATCATCTCTTATTGATCCAGTGATACTACAGGAGGATAACACGGTATTTCAGAGAAAACCTGTGGGGTTTGGTAGAGTCAAACTGGACGCACTCTTCTCACATGTGACTGAGGTGAAATTATAATGAGACAACTGTATATTGCGGAAATGGAACCTCGGTCATAGAGGTAAAAGATCGTTCACTATATAGATGAGACAATGAAATACTCGTACCTTTAAATTTCCATTCTTAAGAAACGTGTGTCCCAATAGTATCAAAGCACACGCTGTTAATCTGTGCGATTCTTCCGCGTTTGATATTTTTAGTGTTTCACGTAAATAGCGCCTGGGGATACAAGAAAACACGAAATTATTCTCCGTGATTGACGGAGTTCTCCAGAGGGAAGTATGCGAGGTGTGGACACGGTAGGCTTGGAACGAGAATGATAAGTGAAGATCTTACCTCGCGTCCTGGTATTTCGCTTCAAAGAAAGACTTCAGTCCCATGATGTAGTGATAGCTTGCTAGCATATTGCTAGACCTGTGTTTTATACAATAATCTATTTATCTGAAAAGTTTAACATGTTGTAAAAACATTTTTTCAACTTACCTCAACGAAGCCCTGTCAGGATTTGAAAAGTTTTGTATTAACTCTTCAAGCTGAAATCATAATAATTATTATAGATACTAAGATGTAGGAAAATTATCGTTTGATCTCTCTAATTTCAGGTTAAGAAAATATATTCAAGTACCTTCGCTTTACGAGATTCTCCCATTCTGATATAGACAACACAAAGATTCAATGCAATTAACGAATATTGTTCGGTGTTATGACAAGCCTACAAGAACAAAAAGAACACATCATTAGTATGTGTGGTGTACTGTATATTTCAGTGGAAGATAAATCATTACTCACCCTAAGTGCAACTCTGAATTGGAACTCTGCAAATTCCATTTGATTCATGGACATTGAGTACAAGCCCTATAATGAAGGGATTGATATCTCTATATTCATCGATACTCTATATTCTCCAATCCGAGTTAGCGTAATTAATTTTGCAGACCTTTGCCGAAAATGGATCCCAGAATCGACTTTTCTTAAACTAGTCTATGCCGAAAATTTTACGTTGTTTGGACAGTTAGGTCGCGAGTAACAACGTTTTAAATATTTGCTTTTTTTGTATATGTTTGAATGGAATTTGCTGCTGCTGAAACATTTGGATATCATTACTCATTAGAATAATTTGAGCATGACGATTTCAATTCTGGAGTTCATTTTTGCCAAGTATCAAAATGAAAAATTGATAGTTCGCGCCATATCATATGATCTGCATTCTGAATTTCGGATTTCCCAGCATCATATCAAATGCTTGACAATGTTAGAACTAAAAAACCCCAAATAACCTCATTCTTAATTATTAGATTAATAAAAATAAGAATGTTTACCAGTAGTGTGTGTAACATTGCACTGTGGGTATTCAGAAGCCTTGGGGTACAAACGCGGAAAGCAGACGCTATCTAAAATACAATAATAAAAAGTTAAATAAACAATTATTGCCGTCTATGAATCGTGCTAATCTATAGCGAATATTCACCTTGTTGATGGCATGATTCGACTGCCCTTCAATAACGTGTGTGACAATCACATTTTCCAATAACATGAGTTCAAATACAGAAAGCAAATGACTTGGTTGCTTTTCTAAATGAAACAAAAATAAGACAATAAACAAATAATTAATGTGTACATATAACTCTGTTATGACCAGTTCCATTTTGACGTACAACAATCAAAACTACCATGATTCATTTTATACACAATTTTTAAAATTTCTGTATTCCAAGTGTACTTTCCAATTGTATTCTCAAAAAGAATTTTTGTTGTACTGTACCTTTTAAAGAAGCTATTTTTCCTAATGCTTTTTCACTGTATTTTAGCGACTTGGCAATATGGCCCGCTTGGATACAATGGATGACAGTTAGCTATGATCAAGAAAAACATACTGTATGTCAAATTAACACCAAAACCACTACTATAAATACTGATAATACACAAGTATAAATGATACACCCAGGGCATATTAACAACTGTTTGGTAGCTCAAAGTTTTATAAAGTAAGCAACATACCAAATAAACTATGATGCAAAGATGATCAACAGGAAGCCACTGAAACTTCTCATATTCTGGGACTTTTGCTCCTGCACAGAAAAACATGGTGCAAATAGTCAGATTGTTCATGTACAGTACTGTCTGTACTGTACTAAGAGTCCCCAAAATGTAAAAAAAAAAACACTGCATAATATGTTTGGTTACTACATAGCCTACCATCAGACAGAACCAGGGCTCAAAATAACGGTCAATGAGACAATGACCGGCCACATTTTTAATATGACCGGTCAAATTTGTATGATGTCGGTCATAGTGACCGACCACATTTTTTTTTTTTTTTTTTTTTTTTTTTTGAGGGTATATCATTATATTTATTTATTTACTTTGCCATCATACTTATACATTCATTGGCTGGGAAACCACAACAGCTATTGCCAATTACAGCGGCCATTTTGGCTCTGGGAACGAGATTGATTTTTATGCTGTTGCATGTGGACCCGTTAAATATCATGTAAGGATTTTCTTCGTATTAAACTTTTTATTCCAATTTAAGTTGTTGAATTTCTTATGCCAACTGCTGGTCAGATAACTTATAATAGACCAAATTAAGATATGACGAAGTTTATATTTTTAAAAACCTTTAATTGTGTTATAATTATACTGCGTGCATCTCGGCATCAACAGAATCGACAGTCACAACTGAAGTTAAGAGCGCCGCGAGATGAAATTTGATCGTTGCTTAATACATTGAGTAAGCAATGCGTTGCAGGGAGGCGAGTATTCGTGGGGTCTCGTAGGAGTTGACCTGTCAGGAATCGCATTTGACCGATCACAATGGAACTGACCTGTCACCATGACCTGCGTAACATGAATCGTTATTTTGAGCCCTGGAAACTAGCTAGGCTACTGTACCTTCCATTGGTTCAAGCGTGGTGATCATCTGAATACTTTGCTGGAGTTGTTTCATATATGCTCTCATTGTTTTTGGCTGTATGGTAGAAGAATGATGGCATTCAGTATGTGGTCAGGTTTATTTCTCACAACATTGCCAGTCATGCCAGTTTATGAAAGCCAGACTATAGCAGAAGGTTTTCTTTTTTAAAGAAAATGAATATAGTGTTTCTGTACCTGACCAGACGCAATGCCAAACCAAGTTTGTAAAGCAAGATAAAATATCCTGACGTGTTCCACTTGTACTGGGGGACCTCGCCAAACTTCCAAATAAGGACCGAAGTTTCCCAACAACATTGACGCCTGATTGTAATCTTGTAGCACCAGTAAATACTAACAAGAGAAAAGTTATCAAAAAATTAACATCTTAGTGTAATTCGCACAAAAATGAAAAAGGAACTTTCTACAATGCCAAGCAATACAGACTACAGTTTACCAGGCAATGTATTGCACATGGAAAGATGTATTGCATCAGTAATTATTAACTGGAAAACCAGTGACCATTGATGAGGAAGACCCTGTTCATCATTTGTACAACAACTGCTTGAAGACACAGGACTTGAATGAAAAATTGTTGGTGGGGCTACAGTATAGTTTCAACCACAGTTGCAATGA
Organism: Paramuricea clavata; assembly: GCA_902702795.2. Lineage (NCBI taxonomy): Eukaryota > Metazoa > Cnidaria > Anthozoa > Malacalcyonacea > Plexauridae > Paramuricea > Paramuricea clavata. Next base: position 71,386 of record CACRXK020000211.1, on the reverse strand, counting down.
CAGATACAGACAGAAGATAATATTTCATGTCATTAATCTATATCCAGACAAATATTACTTTCTATATGGGTTATTAAACCCTTCAAGTGGCAATGCACTTGCACCCTGATGCGCCCTACTTTAGTATTTTATCCTGTCTAACGCCACGGCCAGACGATTTGACTCGTCAAGTGGAGAGTGCTGCCACTCAATGGGTTAAGCCAACTACATTTATGTGCATGCCATATACTGTAGATCTTCTTTTGAATCATGATGCAGCAATTCGTCCTAATATCCCATAGTTAGTCATACTCTGTCTAATGCCAGAGGATTTTACTCGTCAAGGGGAAAATGTCGAGCATTAACATTATATCACATACCAAAACTCGGCTCAAGATAAACAAGCATCTGAAAATGAATATATTATTTTAATATGGTTATAATATATCAGAAAATTTATTGTATTAATTAAAGAACTAAAAACCAGGGCCGTAAGGACGTATATAACGTAACGAAAATGGAGTTCTAGCTTTTGAAAACCGAGTTTTGGCATTTGAAAATGGAGTTCTGGCAATTTGAAAAGGTAGTTCGCCAATTTGAAAACTGAGTTTCGGAATTTGAAACGAGAGTTATGGCATTTGGAAAGAGAGTTTTAGCATTTGAAAACGGAGTTTTAGCAATGTTTGAAAATGGAGTTCTGGCTTTTGAAAAGGTAGTTTTGGCATTTGAAAAGGGAGTTCTGGAATTTGAAAACGGAGTTCTGGCATTTGAAAACGGAGTTCTGGCACTTGAAGACAGGGTTTTAGTATTTGAAAAAGGTAGTTTTGGCATTTGAAAATTCAGTTTTGGCATTTGAAAAGGGAGTTTTGGCTTTTCAAAACGGAGTTTTGGCATTTGAAAACTGAGTTTTGACATTTGAAAACTGAGTTTTGGCATTTGAAAACTGAGTTTTGGCATTTGAAAAAGGAGTTCTGGTTTTGAAAAAGAAGTTCTGGCAATTTGAAAACTGAGTTTTGGCATTTGAAAACGGAGTTTGGGCATTTGAAAACGGAGTTTTGGCATTTGAAAAGGGAGTTCTGGCATTTGAAAACAAAGTTTTAGCATTTGAAAACGGCGTTTTGGCATTTGAAAAGGGAATTTTGTCATTTGAAAACGAAGTTCTGGAATTTGAAAAGGTAGTTCTGGCAATTTGAAAACTGAGTTTTGGCATTTGAAAGCTCAGTTTTGGCATTTGAAAAGGGAGTTCTGGCATTTGAAAAGGGAGTTTTGGCATTTGAAAAGGGAGTTCTGGCATTTGAAAACTAGGGAGTTCTGGCATTTGAAAACCAGGGCTGCAAATTACTGTCGGACATCAGACAATGTCCGACTAAATTTGGCAAATGTCCGAGCAAAAGTAATTTTGATCGGACATTGGTCCGATCAAAAAAATACATTGTCACATTATACATTTTTTTGCTGTGACAAAATCTGATTGCAAATTCAGTCAATTTGCATTTTGCAATAAAATTTATGAGGCATTCTAGCATTTTACTTAACGTTGCACCGGAATGGCTATACATACTTGTCTTGTGACTTATATATATCTTGTGACGTAAATATGTCCGACCAAATTCAAGTTATGTCCGACAAAAATTAAAACTGATCGGACAAATGTCCTGTCAAGTCAAATATTTACTTGCAGCCCTGGAAAACTGAGTTTTGGCATTTGAAAAAGGAGTTCTGGCATTTGAAAAGGAAGTTCTGGCATTTGAAAAGGGAGTTCTGGTATTTGAAAACTGAGTTTTGGCATTTGAAAAGGGAGTTCTTGCATTTGAAAGGGGAGTTCTGGCATTTGAAAAGGGAGTTCTGGCTTTTGTCCCCCCCCCCCCCACACACACACACCTAGAAGTTACACCCCTGCTGAAAAAACTATAAGTTAATATATGGTACTTAATAAAAAAGAAAGGTTAATCATTCTACTGTAGCTACAGTAAGTTCACCTCATGTACTCTGATCCATTCTGTTGAGAGAATTGTTCTCCAGCAACAAGCACCTGGATTGCACTGGGAATGTCATTGCATGACGCATGAATTTCCTGTTTGAAAGTAAAATTACATTTGGTGCACTGATTTTAGTAGAACAACAAGTTTATCAGATTATACACAGAGCTCTTCATTAAACTTACTGCAAGATCAAACAAAGTTTGATAATACAAATGCAAACAATTTAACTTTTGGGTCACTTTCAAAGCAAGCTGAAGGTAGGGTATACACGACCGAGGCTCATTCTGGAAAGAAAATGTATTTTATGCAAATTATATCAAAATATACTCATTATCAAAACACACTAATCATTTTAAAGGTGATGTAAAGTCTGTTCTGTGCAGGCCTATATTCCAATGGTCGGGACGCGACTATTGGAATGTTGTTAATATTTCGCACCTTCCGAACTTTCTTGAATTGAATCTCCAGTCTGTATTAATTTACAAGCATAGCAAACCAGAAGAGTGTTAAAAATTCAGTATAATATATATCTAATCATATTTTACAACTGTAGCACTGAGTTCAAAATGAAAACAAAACGTTTACCAGACTTTACATCACCTTTAGGCGTAAAAAAAATACCTGTGGTTCCGGTTTCAAATCGTGAAAAAATTAGGGTCAGTAGGTCGGAAATAAATTTTTTTTTGAGTATTTTTTTCATGGTTTTGGCGGTTTTTTGCTGGGCGATTTGCAGTAGAGTCCCGACATCAATATTAACTAGAGATGCGTATTTCCTATGGACAAATTTAGGCAATTTGGTTCAATAATTAGTGTGACAACAGACGCCATTTTGGCACACTGTACGAGCAGCCCGCAACTACCTGGAGAAAATAGGGTCGCACGGTCAATCGCGTTGAAAAAATAATAGGGTTCGGCAGAAAAAAATAGGGTCGGTCGGGAACCGGAACCACAGGTAAACATAGTTGAATGTATGTTGTATCATATTTTTGGCATTATATTCTGCAACTTACAAGAGTTTTAAATATTTCTTTCAGTTGAGAAACTGCTTGGCATAGTAGCTCTTCACAACCAGGCCCAAGCTAAAATATTATATGTTAAGGATATGTCATACTCTGCAGTCTGGACAAGAGACATTATTACAGTATCACACAGTCAATTTATGAATGCCTAAACGTAGCACCTTCCCATTCACCTGTAAAATAATCTGGTGTACAAACACAGAAAAATACAAAGGTACAGAGCATTAGGGAATGGTATGCAATTATTAAAGTTAATAGGTTAATTATTAGCAAAGAATGTTCTAATTTGTATTTCAATATCAAAGTAAAACATTAAATCATTTGTACAATAAAAGGATACAGTTTGAATGATTGCGACCTAAAATATTAAATTAACATTAGGTTAGTAAATATATTGTGTATTATTAAACATAGCTTTTTACAAAAAATTCATTCTAAATCATTCGCCCAAAATCGCCCCTTTAAACACTCATAAAAATCATATACATTGGGCAATTCATCTCTTTGAGACATTTCTACTAACAGTTTGAAGTGTAAACTTTACTTTAGTTCCAAACAAACAATCATCTCACAGAGCAAACATACCGATCTTTCAAAGTGTGATCTAGCCAAATCGACATTCTCGGTATATTTCAACAAAATGTTCCCCAGTTGTACTCTGATGTGAGCTTCGAAGGGCGGAGGTAGTTTATAACTAAATATAGCTTCCAAACAATGGATACAATGTCTAATTCTGGGCGGATCAGATCTTAAATAAGCGTCAGCGATGCCTAAAAGTGCAGTGTAACCAGCTTCGTTGTCAAAATGATCCGCCATGTTTATTTTCTCTTCCCACCCGACTCTCTCCCCTGCCGCAGATTTAAATGTCGCGAACGCGCTCGAGATGAAGTTTTTTGAAACTTCAAAAAAAGTTTATTATATAAAGTTTATTATAACAAAAATATTATGCATTAACAAGGTTAACAAAAGTGCATTAAATGTCGCCAATATAGTTGCAAAAAGTGGAATTTTGAGGCTAAAATCTACGAAATAAAGTAGGTGTTTTTTGTCTTTTTTGGAATTAATGTTGCGAATCGGTAACCTGCGATCAGGCGTTCTTGGGGAATCGGGCGTACGCAGTCCTTGCCACTGATCTATATATTATATATATGTATCACGTTTTTAAAAACATTCAAAATCGTTCTGTTTTTATTCGGTTTTGTTGTGGTTTTTCTTGTGTGATCTGTAGATTTCTGCTCTTTCATAATGTCGGATATGGATGATGATTTTATGTGTGACGAAGACGACGATTATGATTTGGTAAGGCTTTTGGATTTACTTGTTTGGCCGAATCTGAACTGTCAGGAGCTGAATGTAGAATTTGAAAGATGAAATTGTACCTGTTAATGTTCTCTGGACGAGGTTAAAGTACATCTTGCTACCCAGAGCGGATCTAAAAGCACATATCACAGCCAGGAATTTGGGTCACCAAGAAAGACTTAATAATATAGGGTAAACAGGCTTGTAGCAAGCTTGTCAACAAGTTGTAACAATGCTGTTATTTTATCAAGTTGCTACAAGGTTGTCACTCACAACTTGTTGACAAATCGTTGAATTGCAGGACGATAACAAGTTGTTGGAACAACTCGTAACAAGTCTGCTGAGCTCAACAACCTTGTAGCAAGTTGTCGGCTTGTCAACAAGCTGGTAACAAGCAGTGCGAACAAATCCTGCTGACAAGTTGTTGGAACAGCATTGCATGCTACAAATCTGCTGCTGCAAGTTTGTTACAACTTGTGAATTTTTACGTGTGTATATCAAATGAATGCTCTCTAGGAATACGAAGAAGATACAAACTCGGAACCTGATGTGGATTTAGAAAACCAGTATTATAACTCAAAAGCAATGAAAGAAAATGATCCCAACGGTGCTTTGGGAAGTTTTCACAAGGTAATAATGCCACCTTAATTAAGCATTTCTCAATAATTGTGCAGCACTTTTCAATAAAAATTGATAATATGTAGTTTTTAACTTTGAATTTTCATTTTGTCTGAAAAGGTTTTGGATTTAGAAGAAGATAAAGGGGAATGGGGATTTAAAGCTTTGAAACAAATGACAAAAATTAACTTTAAAATTGTAAGTTGCTACCATTTAGTGCAACCTATTATTTTACTTTTATAACTTACTGCAGATATACAATATACTATTTGTTAATTTAGGGAAACTATGCAGAAATGATGCAACAATACAAACAACTTCTTACTTATATAAAGGTATCTAGAACCACTGTCAAAATCACCTGAACACCATCATCATCAACATCATCACCATCTACCATCACTACAACTACCATCATCACCATCATCACTACAACTACCATCATCATCACACCATCATCATCACCACCATCATCATTGATTTACATAAAAAATACAAAACATTTCATTCCAGATGGAGCTACTCCAAGATTTCTATGAAACAACTTTAGATGCTTTAAAGGATGCAAAAAATGACAGACTATGGTTTAAAACGAACACTAAAGTGAGAAGGAAATAAATCTTGAAATTATTGAAGTTTTTTTATTTTGGTTGACCAATTACAGTAGCAACCATTGCTCTTCTGCCTTTTTTCTTCAGCTTGGAAAATTATATTACGACAGAGAAGAATTTGCAAAATTGTCAAAAATTCTGAAACAACTTCATCAGTCTTGTCAGGTATAGCGTTTGTACAAAAATGTTCATCAGTTGAAGTGTTCAAAAGTTTTGTATTTATTATAAATTCATGCCCTGCTAGGCAGAGGCTTAATTATATAAAATCTCTTTTCCAATGTAGACTGATGAAGGTGATGATGATTTAAAGAAGGGAACGCAATTGTTAGAAATTTACGCCTTAGAAATTCAGATGTATACTGCACAGGTGAATAAAATGGACACCGTAATGAAGTTTTTCCCTACTGAGTGTGGCTACTTTTACACTAGGATAACTTTCCGTAGCGACGTGAAAAACAGCTATCCGTACCTTTTAGGAACGCTATTTTCAGAAGAATTATTGCAACGGAGAGATGTTGTTTCTCTCAGCTTTTGAAAGTTGTCATTCCGTATCGGATAGGTGCATTTTCGCGCCAGGGTTCTTGTCCTGTAAGAGCCATTCCAGTGTTGTCGAGGGACTTTTGTTCCCTGAGCAAACCTGTTGTGTTTGGTAGAGCCAAACTGGACAATTACAAACTTAGTTGGTGAAACCAACATGTGGCACAACACTCATTTAAACACACTGTAAATCTTAGCGTACTTTCTGACTAACGATGTACTTTTCTCTTTATGACAGAAAAATAACAAGAAACTCAAGGTATATGAAGAACTAGACCTTACATCTCTTTTTAGACATTTTGCGTGCATGCATTGTTTGATTTAGACAATTACTGTACTCGTTTATTTTGTAGAAATTATACGAAAAGTCTCTTCATATTAAGTCTGCAATTCCACATCCTTTAATCATGGGTGTCATAAGAGGCAAGTATTCGAATTCGTTGTTAAATCTTTACACATGAAATGACTTGAGTTTCGAGTGAAAACTAAACTCACGATCTTCCAAGTGAAAGGCACATTTGTGCAGTGAACACATTGCTAGTATCACGCCGCAAAATGGTCATTGCATCTCTGAATACTTGTGTGAACAGGTGGAATCAGTCCAAAAACGAGCTCTCCGCATCATATATGCAAGAATTCTTCATATTCGGAAAACAAGGAGATTATTACGTTAATGTCACTCAAAGACCGAAGAGGAAGTCTATGTCGTAAATATCTTAACCGAGTAAATATGCCAAGCAATCGCCTTTTTAACCTTTTACCATCTAGTAGTCGGAACATCAATATAACTTGAGAAATGATCGCCTTCCGTCTATTAAGACTAAAACTGAACTTTTTAATAATTTTATATTCTCTTATAGCTTATTTTGAATAATGTATCTTAGTTAATTTCGTATAATGTAAAAACGTGTAATTCAATCTTTGATTGCAAAACTTTTTTTTAAAAAATCAATCAATCAATTTCCTTTTTAATTTAAAAAACAACATCCTGTTTGTTCTAGAATGTGGCGGGAAGATGCACTTACGCGAGGCCGATTACGACAAGGCACACACAGATTTTTTTGAAGCTTTCAAAAATTACGATGAATCAGGAAGCCCAAGGTACAATATTGTACAAACGTTATACCGGATATCTCTATCAGTTCTAAGCTGTTCTCTGAGCAGTCAGTACATGATTTTTAACCAATATGTGGATTAATAGCACACTCAGTAATAGTTTCATTTTCTAGGAGAACAACTTGCTTGAAATATCTTGTGCTTGCTAACATGTTGATGAAATCTGGTATAAATCCCTTTGATTCACAAGAGGTGAACATCGGTCGTTTACATTTCATGTTTAACATTTTGAGTAGCTTCTTATGTCACGAAGAACTCTGCCAAAGTCTCTTACTGTTTTCATATTTCTTAGGCGAAACCATACAAGAACGATCCAGAAATCTTAGCAATGACCAATTTAGTAAGGTAACTGTTTTAAACAATTTTTGAGGAACAGTAGAGTTTTGAACATCGAAATTACACTTTCCACTACCCTCCGTTTCAAAAAGGAGCTCACGAGTTCAACGTCATCATCTGATATATTATTTTAGCGCTTATCAGAATAACGATATCAACGAATTTGAAAAAATCCTTAGAACAAACAGGTGAGATGTGATTATTATAAAACGGATAACACCTATAATCTTAAAATTAGAAAAACTGACATGGTGTTTCTTAAACCGAAGAAAGTCGGATTTCGGCAAGAAGTGCTTTACTATAATTGTGCTGCACTTTGCAGGGAATTAGCTACCTTACGAGGCGAAAATTACCCCATTCCTAAGTACCTTTCAAATTATTAAACAAGGAATGCTTTGAAACTGGCTCATCAATTTTCATCTTTGAATCTGTATATGATATGTATTTTCATATGTGATATGCATACTTATTTTTAGAAAGAATATAATGGATGATCAATTCATTAGAGAACATATAGAAGGTTTTTGAGTTTGTTATTTAAACGATTCCTCCAGATTTTTGTATTGTACGAATATCTCATTCATGTATTATAATGTAGTTCTCTTTTCAACTTAGATTTATTGCGTAACATAAGAACACAAGTTCTAATAAAACTAATCAAGTAAGCTATGCTGTCCTATAATTCTCTTTCAATGCAAAGTTGGAATCCTATTTCAATGTAAATGTAGATTCTCACTAACAAATTATGTCACTTGGGAAATATAAAGAGACGTTCTGCTTGTTGACAGTTGTTGTATCTCTTTGCTGTCTTCGGCGTTATCTACAGCACACTGGTACGACCAGTTCGAGATTGTAATATTACACCATATCATATTTTACATCTTGCAGGAACTAAATATACTTGTATTTTGGATAGGTAAAATAGAAAAACAAGACAATTTACTGACATTTGCCCTTACTGGACCTCTAGGGAGAACAGTCCCTATCCAGTAAAGAATGGCTCTTACTGGACTTCCGTGCAGTATAAATAAAGTTGTTAGTTTAGTTTAGGTCTCCTCATATAGGACTTAGCCACGAATGAATGCCTCTTACTGGACCTTGAGGAAGAACAGTTTATAACTGAAGAGCTATCCAGTAAACATAAAGTTAGTTTAGTTTAAATCTCCTCTTGTATAGTAACACTGGATCAATAAGAGATGATCCTTACTGGACCTCTAGGAAGAACAGTTTAGAACTGATAGAGCTATCCAGTATAAATAAAGTTAGTTTAGGTTTCCTCCTGTAGTAACACTGGATCAATAAGAGATGACCCTTACTGGACCTCTAGGAAGAACAGTTTAGAACTGATAGAGCTATCCAGTATAAATAAAGTTAGTTTAGTTTAGGTCTCCTCCTGTAGTAACACTGGATCAATAAGAGATGATCCTTACTGGACCTCTAGGAAGAATAGTTTAGAACTGATAGAGTTATTCAGTATAAATAAAGTTAGTTTAGTTTAGGTTTCCTCCTGTAGTAACACTGGATCAATAAGAGATGATCCTTACTGGACCTCTAGGAAGAACAGTTTAGAACTGATAGAGCTATAAGTATAAATAAAGTTAGTGTATGTCTCCTCATGTAGTAACACTGGATCAATAAGAGATGGCCCTTACTGGACCTCTAGGAAGAATAGTGTATAACTGATAGAGTTATTCAGTATAAATAATATTAGTTTAGTGTAGGTCTCCTCCTGTAGTAAGACTGAGCCACGAAGGAATGTCTCTTATACTAGACCTTGAGGAAGAACAGTTTATAACTGAAGAGCTATATGCAGTAAACATAAAATAAATTTAGTTCAAGTTTGTAAAGTGTAATTTCTAAGTACGTTATTTCTCCAACAGTACAATACCAGGCAAGATAGACCAAGTTAACCAACTGTTGGAACTCGATAAAACATCACAAGAAACTGCAAGGTATATTTTGGTTTCTTCAGTTGTGATAATTTATACTCAAGCTTGAACTTCACTTGTACTCATGATTCTTACTTCGTCTTTTGACAGGTTTACAGCGCTTGATCGTTGGACAACGCAACTAGACTCCTTAAGCTCGGCGGTCGTCAACAAGATAACGTAGTCACTAAGCATTTGTGATGTACATTTTGTAGCTGAAATTTGTGTAATAAATTCATTCTTTGTATAAAAAATGTAATATTTGTATTATCCGTGGCTTATAACTACCTGAAGAAACACTTGTCGAATGAAGGCTTTTGGTTAGTGGTCAGTAGCCAACATGCTAAAGAAAAGGTACAAGTTAACCTCCTCCGCAGCACCCATTCGCAGACTAAAACCCATAGAGAGGCCTGCGGAGGAGGCTAGGTACAAGTATCTTTCTCAGAATCACGGCGGCTTTATATTGTAGAATACTACCTACACTGGACCACCACGTTTGAGATATCTTTTCCAGGTAGTTCAGACACAAACCACAACAGCTTATTGTAGAATACTACCTACGCTGGACCACCACGTTTGAGATATCTTTTTCGGGTAGTAGCTTATTGTAGAATACCTACACTGGACCACCACGTTTAAGATGCAATATTCCATAACTACGAGATATTTATCAGTGGCGAAAACTAAGAGGAAAACCCACATTCCCAATAATTTCAAAAAACCTTTGATTGACAGCTGAGTAACTGTGCAACAAATCTCTGACAATTATTTTTCGACCATGAAAGCGTGGTAGACTATAGATTAAGCTATGTATTGCATGAAATTTAAGGCAAAAACTTTAAAAACCTAAGATTTCCAGCAACAAAAGGTGGTCAGATGGTCTCCCTCCGCCCCCACAACCTAATTGGCCGCCATTGATATTTTTAATTCTTTCATAAATATTAAAAGCAATCTAAAGTTAGGCACAATAAGTGTTTGCACTCTATGTATGCCAAGTTCATGTTTGGATTACGAAATGCTGGAATGCCACATCATGACCTTTGAATGACCTTTACTGCCTAGACCATCACAAATCTTCTAGTTTATCAATATATGTGAAAATTCTCATTGTCTTTTTTCCAATGTAGGCAATAGTCACAAGACACAAACGTTTAACCGATATACATTTCAACCATTACGGGCTATCTTCGCCGCACAAAATCGCCTGATGATTCAACCCATTCCATGCGTACGAATTGAGCGCAGTCCCCCAGACCTTCGTATATTGACAAACTCGTCTCGTATCAGGCGTTTTCGTTCTGTTACTATCTTTGTTTGCTATCCTTTCCAACATTGCGTCCGTCTGTTCTTTTGTGAGTCCTGCATCTCGTTTGTCGGAGCTTCGTTTCTTCTTTGTCGAGTTATCAGAATATTTCTTCGGAGTACTCAGTCGATTAACCATAGCTTCGATGGCCCCAGAGCTTATTTTTTGATGTCCTAATTGCAGACGTGTTTTTTCCATCGTTCCTCATATATCAGAAGCCATTAAAAGGTTGTAATTTCGGCCAGTTCAATGACAGGCTTTGCTTTTCCTATTCTCTAGCTATACTAATAAGGGAAAAGCAAATTTGAAATTATAATAACAAAGTCCACTTACTAAGTTCTTATGGAAATATGAAACTGCCAAATATAATCATTTAATTCATTGAATATTGACACTGTTTATATACCATTATGTTACTTTGACGTCAGTTTTTGATTCATCGGTTTTCATTGAATATATCTTGCTAGCGAAATGACTGTTGTCACACAAAATAATCGTCAATGAATGCAATAAACGCTAAATTTTTAATCCTTTAAGGCCTTAATTAACGCGCTTTTAAAATAATCACTAAAATATATGCATACAAGTCCATGTTTTATGCGCAATTACTATAGAAACCGTTTTGTTGGTGCAAATGTGAAAAGAAGATGGACGCATTTTGTCTGGTAATTCGCAGAGAGTATTTTGTTTAGAATATAGTTAATTTATCGCTTTTTGGTCTTGCATCTGATATTGCTAGGAACATCAGAAACAAGTATTTTATTTATACGTGAGCGAAGAACGTCGAGGTATTCAAAGGCAAAACGATTAATATACACATTAAATGTGATTTATTATTTACCACAGTCGAAGGTAATAGACTTTCACTTGGTTAAAGAAACACGGGAGTAAAAAGAGTATTATTTAACACTGTCCAAAGGACCAGTGTTTTGCTTAAAGTGGCTTTGTGAAGAACTCAGAATTTCAGACATCAAAGTTATCACATCCCTATAATAGAAGTGTTACTGTTAATAGTCAGAATCTGATGTATTCTGCATCTAAAATTCGTAAACCGTGGGGAACAATCACACATCCGAAAGAGAGAAACCCGAACAGTTTGCTGGGCTACCAGAAGCTATCAGGGAAACAAGTGAATGACGTTATTAACAGACTCTATCAAGAGGATTGGCATCAGAAACGAGAAAAAATGCGAGCTAGTTCAAGAAATGAGAACGTGAGACGGCACAAAACTAAAAAGACGGCAGAGGAAGTAAAAGAAATTGTGCAAAGATTGACTAGGAATTCCGAAAAGAATGTCACGGATAGCAACAGAACTGGTGCGATGAAAGAAATGGGAATTTACAATACGTATGCATGCAAGGGATGGAACTAACAGAAGTATTAGCCTGGAAAATTTGGCAAAGTAATTTGAATACATGCATGCGGTTGGTCAATATCCATGCAGTATAAATAAAGGCGCATTAAAGTTAGTTAGAGACGAGCAAGGTTTCATATGGCAAGATATATTTGTTAATTGCACTGGTATACAACAAATTTTCTATGACAAGTTTTTGGCTTTCTGACCGCTATGATAGCTTTCTGACCGCTATGATAGCTTAATTTGTTGTATACGTACAGACACGTGCAATTAACAAATAAATCTTGCCATATGAAACCTGGATAGCTCTATATTAGTTATAAACTGTTCTCTCTAAAGGTCGAGCAAGGACAGGACAAAATTTGACAGTACAAAGTTTACTAGTGAACTGGCAAGTCGCGCGTACGCAAGCGTACCTACTCTTCTTCACCCCATCTAGAATATCTTGCAGATTGCTACTGCAGAATTGTTACTGCAATAATGAAGACAATGTAGCATATTTCTCATTCCTGTGCCTTTATGTTTACAAACTTCCTTAATAGGCAATCACCCAGCTTGAATTTTCAACGGTTTCACAAATTCATTAGCATTCATTATTTCAAATTTTTCAATCACAATAGATGTTTACCAAAGCTCTTAGCTCCAAGGGGCTTCGTTGCTGAAGGAAGCTGTTTTAGAGTTCCGCTGTTTACAATGTAAAGTTATAGACGTCGATAATTCATCTATAGACTGGTTGTGTACTGTATAATGCATCTAGACTGGCTGTGTGTCATGGAGTCTCGATATGGCAACAACGCGCCCGCGTATTCTTGGGGAGAGTTTGCTGGGCGAGAACAGGATGTCATGCATTTGGTCTGAGAGACTTGACAAAAGCAGGAAGGCATGAATTTAGGATCGTGCACATCAATTTGAAACTAACGTTCCCCAATAGTTATTTCCAACCCTTTATCCTAACTCTACGGCGATGTTTACGTCCTTACTTGGGCCAAAATGCAAACATGCTTATGCACGAGTGGCAGTTGTTTAGAAAGCTCTGCAGACTGCCAAGATTTTTGATATTTTTCCCATTTTACTTGGCAAGATATCTTGTTCCTGTTTTTGCGCAAACCGCATGCATGTCCCAACAAATTTTTGTAGGTCATTTAACCTGTTTTCTCCTGGAGATCAGAGCTGCAGATAAACAAATTCAAGATCACTAATAGACCTTTCCCCTTTTGAGTGAAATTTTGATCTAGACAAGTCTGGACAAAAATTTCATCACAGCTTGAAAGATCATCACAAAATTAGTAATATTCCGAAGTTTCTTTGCGAAATGTTGTAAAATGCGGATAATATATAGCCTTGCGAAGTTTTCCGTTTTTCAGTCATTTGGTATTACAAACGGGAAATTGATAATCAGATGATCAAACTGATGCAAAATGTTAGATTGTAATGTAAAATGACTGAAAAACGGCAAACTTCGCAAGATAATATTATCCGCATTTTACAACATTTCGTTGTGATGCTCTTTCAAGCTGTGATGAAATTGTTGCCCGGCCAGGCATATCTAGATCCAAATTTCACTCATAAGCTAGGGAAAGGTTGGGGAAAGGTCTGTTGAAAGTGCATGCTATACTGCACGAAAAGTACATGCTATACTGCACGGTTTCTCTTCAATACACTGTGATAACTGGAGTGAGAGGGAATCAGATAGTCTATATTTGTTGATAGTATGCGCATGGTCCAACTCAGCGGATAAACAGAATTTGTGTCGCGCATTAAGACGAATATTTGTACTTCTTATTATAGCATTAATTCCGATTGTAGTCAATCATAGCACTTAGAGTCTTAGGAAATAATTGTGCTGACTAGTTCAAAAATAAATCTGATGTTGTACAGAACTTGTGACCATGCTTCCCCAATGATTGACAATTTAGATTGGGGACACACTTGAACGGCGTAGACTGCTTAACCGGTTATGATCTACAAGATCCACCAAGGCTGCGTTGATTTAAACTTGCCCCTGAAGTGTGCCCTCTAAAAAGAAATCCCGACTTCCAAATCATCATCCCATTCAGCAAGTTTCTTGTAACAATGATATTTTCAAATAGTTTCATTTTCCCCCAGAACTTTTGTAGCCTGAAACCATCAGGGCCGCCCAGAGGTTGGCGGGGGCCCGGGGCAAATTTTTTTTAGGGGCCCCTATCTAAAAAATTTTCCCGGAAAATTTTTTTTCCGGATAACAACCTCCACCTTTTTCCGGACGAGTACATTGCAATTGCTTTCGAGGTTTTTATGCCAAAATTCGGTACTTAGCCCAAGAAAACAGATATCTTGTCCTTTGCGCGGAAATATTTAACACACAAAAAAGGCTGGGGCCCAACAAAAATTTTCCAGGGCCCCCCAGCAACTCGGGGCACGGGGCAATTTCCACCCTTTGCCCCCCCCCCTCTGGGCGGCCCTGGAAACCATCTCCCTTTTAACAAACTGCCTGCGAATATCAACGCTTTTAAAAGTGCTGCATTAACTGCATTAAGAGCATCGTGTATAATTTTGGCATGACACTTTTGTTGTACATTTTTCAGTACTTTTTAAAGTTTTTCACATATATTTCATAGTTATTTTGCTAATGTATATACATATATAAGTATCTCCTGGTATAGTGTAAGCTCAGGCATGAAAAATTGAGGTCGAAAGTTCCGAAAAACCTATTTTTTTTAAAAAAGGTTTGGAAAAAATTGTTTTGAACCTTTTATTTTCAGGAAATTGTATACAGCTTGGAAGAATATTGGCAAAGCTACCGCAAATTCCTGGCAATGCAGGCGGTAGTGCGTTGTTTAACCCTTGGCCGCCTGGTGATCTATATCAGGGCATGGAATTCGAATGAAAACTATGTGGAAGTCCAAGTCTAAAATACAAACGTGAAAATCTATCTCCTACATTGAAAGCAGTCTGGATACAACTACGTGACATACCAGAACTTTGACGTAGTTTGAGCGAAGGCTAACTTCTCGACGAAGCCGGGTCTTCGCTCGAAACGTCGAAATTCTCCTTGTATTTTTCAAGTGGTTGTATTTAACCTGGACTAGCACCGAGACGGTTCGAGCCTCGAGGTTCATATCATAAACAACTATAATTGTATTGACGCATAAACATTAAGTGATTATCTATTATGCAGATTTCCAGGAAGAACTTTGAATAACAAAGTTGTTGTTGTAACTTTCGAGTTCCTGTACAAAGCAATGAACGGCTATGTAAACATGAACATTCACAAGTATTTTATCATGGCAATTGCTAGTTAGTGTACTTCAAAATAAGGTTTCCGTTTTTATATCAATTTTAAAAATAAGTTAAGGTTAGGGTTAGTATTAGTGTTTAGTTTTGCGTTAGGATAGTTTTTTCTACGTTATATAAAAACGGAAACCTTATTTTGAAGTATACTATCTAGCAATCACCATTCTATCATGGTCCAACTCGCCAATCTCAATCTGGATACCTGGAAATTCCGTTTTGCAAAACTACCAGCTATAAATCCTCCTACTGTCACATTAATGGAACATTCTTTGTAATTTCTGCTCAATCTAGTTCTGATTCCACGTACGAGGGGTGGAGGGGCTGAAGTCCCACAATCATTATTTAGTCGGGCGGCGAGCCCCCCCCCCTCCCCCGCGACAAAAATTATGAAGCAAATTGTTTTTGTATTTGTTGAGAAATTTCCATCAACACCATGCAAATTTGTGTCCTCCAATACGCCCACTGGTATATATGCCTATATTTAAAAGAAGACAATGTATACTAACATACTAATGAATATGATTTTTGACCAAAATATGATTTGTATTTGATCAATAAACAGTGAATGCGGTTTACATAAGGATTACTAGCTAGATATATAGATATTGCTTCATTGCCGGTTAGAGTAATTTAGTTACAGTAATTAGAACATTTATAGAACAGAATTTTAATGTAATTATATAAGGAGGGGCACCTTGCAAGGGTCTAAATGTCTTGCTTGTGCCTTAATGTAATTCCTTTTTGAGTTTATCGACTTTAATTCTCACTCATTGATGAGCGGATTTCCCAACCCAGCTGATAGGGGATCCGAGGTACCTACGATTTAACGTCCTTATCCGGGAAGACGCGCCGAAAGTCTAACCATTTACTGGTGTCAATGTAAAGGTAGCTCTTTCTCCTCAATTATTTTGAGATTTTGAGTAGAGGTCCGACCAAATATTGAACCCAGCTTGAAAGTCAAACCACAAGAGCTGGTCAAGTGAAGAAGCACTTATAATGTAATAATAGTAATGTCATCATATATGTTAGTAATGTATTGTAATTTTATGATTTGGTATTCACGAGTATACTCAGTGAATTTAAATTTAATACAAAAACGATTCACAGTCAATATAGCTAGCCTTCAGATTGACAGGATATTGTGGTTTTGCATTATTGGTTAACCTGCAAACATCTTATTACGATAACATCCCAGGTTTTTGTATTAACAATCACCGCAGTTACGCGCGACCTGTTTAGACTCATTCAGTTATTATTTCCGTATGACGCCGCTAATCCAATGTTTATCCATTGTATTTCGTATCGAGTACTTTAGATATTAAAAAACACACACAACGGTGATAGAAATTGCTTGCTATACCGAAGAAAACCTACGGGGTTTGGTAGAGTCAAACTGGAAGCACTCTTCTGACATGGGACTGAGGTGAAATTATAATCACTCAGACAACCGCATATTGCCGAGGAAAGCCAACTACGATGACGCCATGTTATGTGACAGAAAGTTACGCTGAATGGGCATACGACGGCGCCAAATACGCCGCGGCTAAGCCCTCCAAGGTCGCGTCCAGAACAATTCCGTGAATATATTAATTTCTGATAATTATATGTCCACGAATGACTCGAATATCTTGCATGGAGATTGTCTGCATGTGTCAGAATACCGACGTTTCTGGCTGGGGGTGAGAACATCAAGTTTACAAAGAATGGGCAGTGTAACTGCCGTGTGGCTCGAATTTTGAAAGAAACGCGCGCGCATACATAGCGGGAATAGGGGGTTAGCAACACTAATGTTTTTACGACTGAGTTCCTTGGCTCATTCTCAGAATCACAGGGTCAGTTTTGGCTGTTTATCAGCGCAAAGCTATGTACTGTAAAAGATTTAAACCAACTTCTTCTCTACCTAGCGAAATTCTACAATCAAGTACATGCTTTGAAAAGCAACGGCAGCACATTGTAATGTCCTGCTGCTCAGTATAACCCCAGACAGATTGCATCATGGGAGGCGAGTTTAAAGCCGCAATCTCAAGTAGCACTGGTAATTTCGCTGACCTTGCATCGTCGGCAATTTATAAATTAATACTTTCTTTACTTCAAATTTGGTTTTCAGTCTAGGTAATGATCTTAAAATACACGTCTTTTGTGCTAGATTCTTAGGTAGCAGCCTTGATATGTATGTAAGTCCTTTGTTATTGTGGTTAGCCTTACATCAACATCGACTCAATACCATACAAGTCGCTTTGTGAGGCAAGCTTAAAGCATTCTTAAAGCGGAGTTTCAAGAAATGAAGGTTGGGACACAACATTTGACTTCGAAGCTTATTATGTTTGCGTTGTCTTAATAAGTAGCCATAAATAATTTCACTTAAAGACTTTAAACTGGGCTTTAAATTGTCATGCTGCCGCTATGAACAAACAATGAATTATGCAAATTACATAAACTGTATTGCACCTTAGGAAGTTTATCGGATTAATGCTTCAACTTTTATCAGCGCCATCCACCTTGTACATGGATGCACATAACATAGAAAGCGCTACCAAGTTAGCAAGCGCAGAAAAACGGTCTAAAAGTGTATTCCAAAGCTTGACTCCCAAAATTGTTTACATACCGAATTCGCGTTTATACATGTTCTAACAAAACGCGAAGCGATGGAGCGGATCGTAAAGAATCATGGGGCAGATTAGATCGAAACAGGAAGTGGTAATAAATGTCTTTGTATATCAGAGCTATGCGTGGGCTTTTTCCAACCATTCTCAGCCAAGCCTGACTCGGGAATAGAGAAGCGCATTTGCGAAAAAAACGAAATTTGCGTTAATCGTTCAACAATTATCTCAAAATTGCAGAGAAAGGGTAAAGTACACATACGATGTGATATTTTAATTAACTATTAACCTGCTTCTTCCAAGACGCATTCGTAAGGTGTTATGGCAGTTTCTAACGAACCCTACTTGTTTACATGCCTTTGCAGGAACATGGAAAGCGAGCTATTCAGCGTCGAAGACGAGCTGTTCCTATTTGAGACTTTCCTGAAATTATCAAGCCAGGATTACAACGATGAAGCAGAGGTGTTCATCTCGGAAGACGAGAGCGATGAATCGTTGGACGTGCCCTTGTTGGATTTCTTCATGTACGAAAAAGGTGAGAGAGATTTCAATTTTTGGCCAAGGGGTGGGGGGAATCCGTTATGCAATCTTAGAGTGACCTAGATTGTGAAACTAACTTCACAGTACTTAGTCGTTATCTTACGAGCTTTCGTTCCAGTGTGTGCCATATTGTAAACTAACTTTACACGCAAGTTTTGCGGACCCCGTCTTAATGCGTCGGGCTAGAGAAAGGTGGGTAACGGGAGGGGGTAATGGCGGGGGGAGGTAGAGTTGATTTCTTAAATTCATACTTTTGATAGCTACTATAAACCAGCAGTGCATTTTGCTTATGAGGAAGCAAGCATGAGTGAACTGGCACCTGCCTCACTGTTTGGGTAGCGGGGTCGGGGTAACGTGGTGCGGGCAGTAGGAGGGGGTAGACAGGTTTAAATCGGGATGCGCGCGCACAGAAAAGCGCTACGAACGGGTTCCTAAATCTTCATGGTTTTTTTTAAGGAAATTAAGGGGCAGGATACTCGCCAGTCTAAGGCGCGTTAAAGCACCCACTCAGCAATCCAGATTCGATAAAAGGGACGCGATTTTGACCTTTGTAAAGTGAATTCACTTTGATGTTAATGGAACGTTTATAATATTCATAGCACCAATTAAATGTTTTCAATTCGTTCAGTAAAATCGCCGACTGTGTGTCGCGTTTCTGTGTCGCACTCGGACCAAAATAGAGCTTGTTTGTTAGTGATGACGACAGCAAAATATGACATAGTTGCTGCGTAAATACCAAATGTTGTTTTCGCAAATATCGTTGTCAAGTTCAAGACTTTGCTTGTTGAGTTGCGCTCGGATCGTTCTAGTGCGAGAGGAAGTTGAAGAAATTGTTTTCCTGCTCCATGGGGACTTGACGAACTGCAGACATACAGCGCGAAACGTTTCAATAAACATTCCTGTCAATCATGTGACTCTGATCGTATGACTATGGTGTGATCCGACAGGCTGAAGTGGGCGGGGTAATTGCTCTACCATTCTGAGGACATAATTGACTTCAATGACCATTTTGTTCTTGGCCATATAAGTTCGAGACATTTATGACATCATTGAATTCAATCTACACATTCCTCTCCTTGTACAGTACAAATGCTACACTGGTCTGGGTTTGAAGATCTGAACAGACCTGAAACTCAAAATGTATTTAATCTTTATGTCAGGTAGTTCAGACACAAACCTGGACCGCGTTTGAACACATCATTAAAAATATCATGATTGTTCACTTGCATACGCAGTCACGAAATATATTGGTTAGGAGGTTAGGGTTAGGGATAGGATTAGGTTTCGTGATTGCGTGACATGAAAAGATAACCTGCGAAGGCCTATGGCGCGGGTGAAAGGCCCTGGGGACTAGGATGGATGTTCCCAGAGAGATTGCCAGAAATATTTAGTACATATACTGGCTATTGACTTCCTACGTCGAATGATTTTCAATCATTTTCAGGTAGTTCAGACGCAAATTACGACTGGCGCCTTATCGTAATTATATAAAAAAAATTTTTCCTTATTTATAAATATAACTTTCTTATTATTATTAAAATAGTTTATATAGCGCAAATTATCATACCATGTTTAGATGCGCTGAATCTACTCATATTTAGTTCCGTTTGTGTTTAATAGGAGATAGGAATGAGGAACCATATGTGCTGCAAATGTAGTTAAATATTGCATTACCCACTAAATCAAGGTGCTTTTTTCAGCGACCAATTATTGATTTCTTGAATTCTTACTTTTGGTACACGCTCGGAACGAGTAACCTTATCTTGTGGGTATAAAGCAGCAGTGAATTTTGCCTGTATTTAACGAGGAACCAGGCATGAGCGAGTTGGCACCTGGCTCACTGTTTGAGTACCATAATTGGTATAGTACTATAGAAACTGTTATTGTTATTCACGAATATATAACAAGCAAAGACAGTACGATAGCAGGGGGCAGATTGAAAATGTTAAACATGTAATTACTGATTGTATTTATAATATCCCCATTTGTGATGTGTAGACGTGTAAAACCATTTGTAATACACATTCAAAAACAACTTCGGTGAATAATTTTGACTGTTTAGGTCAGCAGTTTTTAACTGCTGGAGCAAAGCATCTTTCAATTCATTCATACAAGACAGCTACATAGAATCAGAAGAATATTGAACATTATTTTTAGTTCACTCTGATAACTGCAGGTTGAACACCATCTGCTGCACGATGGTGCTTAGTGAAACCTACTTACCAGATTAACCAACCTGTCTCTAGACTCCAAATATAGCAGCAATCAAATACACAATGTCGTTATTCTAAACAGACAAGAAATAAAATTAGTCTTTTGTCTTTCTTTTGAGCTACTTGGAAGCTCAAAAAATCATAAGAGGTCACTTGAACTAATTTAAATGAAAATTAAACACGTCATATACGGTAACTTCCATGAGTAAATAAAACAATGTCTAGCCTATATGTCGAACTAAACAGCTCAGATGATTTTTGTTGTGGTACTTGGTAACTCTGGTAACATACATTCTGGTCAGTGAAGGTGCTTCTGTCACCTCATTCCTCTAGTATGCAGGTGTCTTGTTATAATTTCACATGTCATTTCACTCTCCACAGAAGAGTCAGCTTCCTGTTTCACTCACGCGACTGGGTTTCTCCGCAAAGTAACACTAAACTAATATAAGCTGTGAGAGATCTCTTGGGAAAACAGTTTAGATCCGATAGGGTCATTTAGTATAAAGTTAGTTAACTTTTTCGGATGTTAGTAGAGTTTTTGACGGAGGTTATGTAAATCATTTCATTTCCTTATTCCTCAAAGCAAGGCCGCGTGCAGTCACACATGGTTATAAAAACGCAATTCCTACACACCCACGATCTTGAGTGAACTGCGAATCACTTAAAAACGAACGAGCGGATATCAGTTCGTAGGCGGAACACAGCTTCCATTTTCCATTAAATCTTTTCTTCCGTATCATGTGTTGTTTAGTCTTTGAGGATAGCATGGTAAAAAATTGAGTGCATATATAGTTAATTTGAGTGGAAACTTAGTCCTTACTGAAATCCTAGACCTCAAAAATTAATTATGGACACTTTGAAAAGCACTTTGGTTCATTTTTTATCATCGTGTCAACATAGTATAGCAAATATAGTACGCCTAGACAACTAGTGAATACAGATCCTAACTTTACCCTAACTGTTCTAAACTGTTCTTCCTATATTGATCTATTAAAATCTGTGCTAAGAGAAAAACAAAATGTAATTATATTATTTATACTAGATAGCTTTTTAGGTGTCTGTTCACTCAAAGGTCCGGCAAAGACCTAGGTCATTATTAACTGAGATAAATTATCTTCTTTTCTAGAGCCTGAACAATGTCCAAGCCCAGTGGACACTATACCCTCTCCCACCCCCCCACAACAATTCTTCCCCCAACACTACCCGAGAAGCCCCTCCCCTTGTGAATCACCCACCTCCCTCTTCCCTCCGATCCACTTAGAGAATATCCTTCCCCCCTGTACCCCTACCCCTTCGGTTATCTCCACTCCACCGTCCACCCCACTCCCACAACAAAGCCCAAGCTTTCCACCCCCGGAGTACAAAATAGAGCCCATCCCAGAACCCACCTACACCCCTCCTACTGCCGATGCTGAATCGGCAGGGGTACACTTCATTGATCTAAAAGACTTGTACGAGAAGGCACAAGTGAGGCGGAAAGGCACGTCAGAACAACGGCTGGTCGACTGTCGCATACACATGGTCGCAAACTTTCTAACAGTTCCGTGCAACGTCCAAGTCTGGGTTCAAAGATTTGCCGAGATCAAGGGCTTTCAGAATACAGTAGAGCTGCCTGTCACGATTGAGAAGATTTTGCCAAACATGGTAAATAATTAAACTACAGCACTAACTTATACTAGTCCAGGATGGTTCTATTAACTATAAACTGTTCCCCCTAGAAGTCCAATAAGGGCCACTACCACCGGAGGAAACGTAATTAACTAAAGTAACCTTATTTATTTATACTGGATGGCTCTATCAGTTCTAAACTGTTCTCCCTAGAGCTCCAGTAAGGATAATCTCTTATTGATCCAGTAACCTAGTGTTACTACAGTAGGAAACCTAAATTAAATTAACTTTATTTATTTATACTGGATAGCTCTATCAGTTTTAATTAAACTGTTCTTCCTAGAGGTCCAGTAAGGATCATCTCTTATTGATCCAGTAACCTAAACTAACTTTAGTTATACTGGATAGTTCTATCAGTCCTAAAGTCCTAAGAATCATCTCTTACTGATCCAGTGTTACTACAGGAGGAAACCTAAATTAAACTAACTTCAAACACTCATTAATAATTCATGTCCTGATTTGCATAAACTTCAACTTTGATTTTCTCGGCTTAGACAATGTTTATTCTTAAAATTACTTACTCATAAGTACGTTAAAACATTCGCATCCGATCTTTATCTGATATACAACCTCTCGCCTTCGGCTCGAGTTTGTTTATCAGATAAAGATCGTGTTTTTTTCTGTGTTGGTATTATGTACTCAGGTGAATATGATGCTTGCCCGGTGTGGATATACACTCAGAGTAACATCACAAGCAAGATAAAGATCGGTTGCTCATGTTTTAACTGGTACTTATTTATACTGGATAGCTCCATCAACTTCATTTATTAAACTTGCATTTGTCTTTTTTCTTCTTATAGCAATATTTTTCAGTAAATTTGGACGCAGTCTACATGACGTCACTGGGCAACAAGTTCTACCAGCTTAGCACGACAGATAGATTTCGAAAAAACCGTTTTGTAATCCACGTGAACTTGATGTTTGAAGACAACAGCATCGCCCAGTTTAAAAGTGAACCATTTTTGATCAGAAGTAGAAAACTGTCGCCAAATCCTCGCAAGCCTCGCTCATATAGCGACTAATGAAGACTGTATCAATTGGAAAGAAAGGGTGTAAAAACGGCAACGCGAAAGCACAGAGTTTGCGGCGAAAAGACTGCGTATTTCACCATTAAACCTTGAAGTTGCAACCAAATATTTTACACAGTAACTTAAGATTAGCTAGGATTATGGGGTGCATTGTTTTGTAGAAGTGAGATGTCGGGATCCTGAGGAAGATTGAAGAACATCTTCAATTTTTCCACGCATACGTTATGGAAGAATCGTTAGGAATCGTATATCATACTTCCTTATGTCATTTGAAATTTGAAGTGGTATTCAATGTTCAAATTTGGTGTAATGTACGTCAAATTTTCCATTGTTTTACGCTCTGTTGAGAAACATTTGAAATAGGCAAATTTAAGGTCCGAGGAACATTAAACACTTTTGCCAGGCCTGTCATCCAATACACTGTGTATGTACATGTTCATTTGATTGTGCCTGCAAACAACCTGTTAATCTTATTGTTCCTATCTACCTGTCCGTTTCTTTAATTATTAATGAAGTTAGGACGATTTGTGGTCAAAACAAAATCTATATCAAATATTCTACAAAGATTTTTAAAAAAAGTTACTTTGGATTTTCTAAACTCTATACCTCAAAGGTTTGTGGCAGCAACTAATATTATTTTACGTTAGAAAGTGTAAAGATTTGATATAAACCAGCTACTTGTACATATTAGTTAGAATTATATGATAATATTTGTGTTATACTTGTAATATAGATAGTGATAGAGTTTTAAAATATCTACTCTTGGAAGAATAATCTTGTGTGGAATTTCAAAAGCTAGTTTGGCAAATGATATCTATGGCATGATTCCTGTAGTTCACAACAGATAGGAGTCGTCTGCAGTTCAATTTATGGACTATGTTATAGTTTCATTTTCATTCATGCATGAAAATCCCATTACATATTGCCCGAGGAAATCGTTGATACATACAAAGGTTTTAATTCGTATGAAGATTCACATATTACATATCACAGCCTCTTAATAGTTCTATCAGTTGTAAACTGTTCTTCGTGGAGGTCCAGTAAGGAAGAGTCATTCTTCATTGGCCCAGTGTTACAGTACAGGAGGAAATCGGAGTATATATATTGCGATAACTTCCGAGCTCATCTTTTACATATCGTAGTCACGCGTGATCCTGCTTAGATTCACACAGTTGTCATTTTTGTATTGACACCTTCATGCAATGTTTGTTCATTGTATTTCATATTGAGTACTTTAGATATTAAAAAAAAACACATTACTGTACTGATGGAAATTGCTGAATATACCAGAGAAAACCTGTGGGGTTTGATAGAGTCAAACTGGAAGCACTCTTCTCACATGAGACTGAGGTGAAATTATAATGAGACAACTGCATATTGCAGGAATCAAACCTCTGTCACAGAGATGACAGAAATATGCACTGACCACTGTGATTTTTTTTCAACATTCAGGAAAGACCCAAAAGAACAATGAGAAAGAAATACTAATATCAAAAACCCAACAAAATCATGTTTCCAATCTTACATAATGGAACCCTGAACAAATACCTAAACACGACCACACCACGACCGGGACATTTAACCCTTACCGGGTTTCCGAACCCTCGGAACAATCATACCGGAACATTGTCTTCGTCGTTGGGTACAAGACTCCGGGAGAGAAATGTCCGGTTACATGATGAAAATGTATCGCTGTATATGTTTATTGGACTGTTTGTCGCGTTTGTACTCATTAGTACTTTTGTGATTTCCATTGAATTGTACAAAAGCGGACGATGTAAATGGCAGACGAGGGCGATAAAGAAATTCGACTACACATACGGATTATAACGTGTTTTAAATTCCTGAAGAAATTATTCAAAGATATTTTGTTACGAAAACATCACTTTCTAGCTGACAAGCCCGGAAAATCATTGCTTCCCTACTGAATATTAAATAATAGTTCCTTACCAAATAGTAAACAAAAATGGCATGAGAGATTGTGTGGCTTGTTTTCTTAAATCTGAAAGTCTAATTTCGTTAAAGCTTCAAATAAAGCCATAAACTTATTGGCAGCTGTAGATTCTTTGACTTTAATTATATATAAAGTTACTTTCCTCTCACGTTTCAATTGTGCAGATCAAACCTAACTGAAAAGGTTTACTATGTAGTCACCTCTCCATTGAATTATAAATTGTCGAAATCATGATTTGATCACCATTGTAAGGTGATTTATTAGACTGACCTTTAAATGTTTCTCCAAGTTTTTTTCCCGGGGGTTGCATGCCCCCAGATCCCCTAGAATTGTGAGTTCACAAAATATCGGGTAAAGACCTATCTAAAATGATCATGTTTTGTGATTGGCTTTCAGAAACAAACAGTCGGAAACAAAAATGATCATTGTTCGTGACTCGTTCTTTAGAAAGACGATTTCTATAGTTTTATTGTCTTTCATTGTTATAATCAACCAACCACGAGCCTGGATATAGTATAGGTAGATGATGACCCAAAATATTATGCCCCCCCCCCGTCAAGGGTGGCACCCTTGCATGCTATAGTGCACTTTCACCCAGTCGGGTTAAATCCTTGGTCGGACCTCAACTCAAGGTCTTAAAATAATTGATGAGAAAGAACTACCTTACATTAAATTCAGTAAATGGTTAGACTTTCGCGTCTTCACTGATAAGGACGTTAAATCGTAGGTACCTCGGATCTCCTATCAATTGGGCAATATAGCTTGTTTCGAAATCCGCTCACCAACGAGAAACTCAACAAAGCCACACAAGCGCTTCCTACAGACAGCAGGTTCGTCTGCGAGAAGGTTCCGTAGCTTAATTTGGCACCATTTCTAAGTCAATGTTTATCTTAGCTAAACATCCCTGTCTATATATAGCTTCGCGCAGTCTTGCTTTTTACATACGCCATATGCCATACATCACGTAACCTGCGTGCAGGTTTTGCTCAGCGATACGTCAAACTACTGCATTGCTTCACAGGTGCTTCTCTTAGGAAGCGATAAAGCAAGACTAGAAATATTAATATTATTCAAAACATGGCCGCCAATGTTTGGCAAAGAACGCTATGTTAATCCTTTTAAACTGACGACTTAATCTCGGCCAGTCTATAGAGTCATCCTAACAAAGACTTGCCCTTATAAATCGGCATTTTAATTAAAATTTAAAGCTTTCGGCTTCTCGTCACACCGAAAAGGGTAATTTCATACAATATATTATATTATACGAGCAAAAAAATTTGACTTCTCAATAGACTTCTCAATTCCATATTAACTTCTTCCAAATTGAAAAATTCGCTGCATACAATGAAAATAACTAACGTTATAATAATTAGCGCACTTATATGGCGGTTAGTCGAAGCAAAGCTAGTTTTGTCCAAAATGATACTTAATTCGTTTCTTCTATTAGAAAGCTAGCTTCTGTTACTAAATTATGTCCGAATTAATACTGAGTACTATTAAATTGTGCTTCAATTTTTGTACAATATGGTGCTTAATGTGCCAATTTCGCGCAATTAAAGTTGTTATCCTCCACAAAATGAACTTGTTAATGAGGTAAATTTTACTAATTATTTGAATAAGTCGGTAACTATATCATTATTAGTATTTTTACACAAGTGAATATAAGAAATCTGCCGTGGTGATTGGTAAAATTTGACGTGATATTTCCTTATATTCACCCACAGGTGAACAGGACTGTAAAAACTACTTTACAAAATGGCGACTAGCCGTTTTGCGGAAATCACGGATAAAGAAAGAAGCGAAATTAAAATAAATTCAGTCCCGAAAAAAACACAAAAGACTTGTGTAAAAATACTAAAACAATTATTCACCTCAGGCTTGGTGATTATCAGGGAATATTCACCTCGACTTCGTCTCGGTGAATATTCCCCGATAATAACCTCGCCAGCCCTTCGGAGAATAATTGTTAATTATCACCATATCACACATAATGAGAAGAATTGATATCATTTTCTCACTCTGATAACTGCAGGTTGATCACCATCTGCTGCGCGATAGTGCTTATAGTAAAACCCACCTATATATTGACTTATTAGGAGCTGAAGGCTATAAGCTTTAAAAGTGCCTGCAAACACTCCACGCCCGCAAGGTATCTGAAGCCCGCGCTCTCAGCTGTACCTAATTCTGCGCTGTAGTTTATAGCATATTTAAACAGACACATGCTTGTATACAGTTTAAATGTTTCACTTTGCTGATCTGCAGGGAGTCAAGCATGTTAAGTAAGTTGCCGCTTTTTGTTATATACGGTTAGAAAACACACAAAACAGCTTGAATCTGGCGTGTCACCGCAAGGCACGTGCGGTGTATTGTCCCCTAACGTTTCCTTGTACTTCGATCAATGTTGGCAATGAAGAATGATTATTCGTAATAACATAAAAACTGCGTGAAAAATTAACACGAGCGCCAAAATTACTGCAACTAATTGAGACAAGTTCGCGCCTCATTTCGGTATATGTGAGACGAGTGCTTCCAGTGGGAACCTACTAAATAGCACAGGCTTTCTCCATGATGAGGTATTTCATCCCTGCCTTACACTAGACAGTTAATAGATGTTCCTTACTGGATCTCTAGAGAACAGTTTAGACCTGGTACCGAGTTAGCTCGCTTGCTTGGTCGGACCTCTACTCAAGCTCTTAAAATAATTGAGGAGAAAGTGCTACGTTACATTGACATCAGTAAATGGTTAGACTTTCGCGTCTTCCCGGATAAGGACGTTAAAATCGTAGGCACCTCGGATCCCCCATCAATTGGAAATCCGCTCACCAATGAGTACGTCGGAGAAACTCAATAATTAGAGGAAAGAATGGAAGTTTCAGAAGAGATGTTCCACTACGGCATACAATCTTAATTCGTCTATCAGTGATTGAAATAATTTTTTGTTGTTTTTAATATACTTAGAGAAGAAACATATTTAAACACTATTAGTGCATTCAAATTTGAACAACAATAAGTATCAACCCTTTCTGGTTGATAAATATTCTTATAAACTTCGTTCGTTACAGTGCTGTAGGAATCACTTGGCTGCGCAGATCTGGATTTAGAGAGAATAAACAAGTCTGTTCCAAATCTCAAATATCTGCATCTTATCTTTCGCCTGTGGTTTTGTGTATTTTACACAAGAGAAAAAATCCTTATCACGCCCCTCGTGAATCGCGCGACAAAAAAATCACCTGGCACAAATTAGTACCCTCGTCAGAAGTCTAAACTCTGTAGCTCAACAATGTAATCTTGTCTACATTTCATTAATTAGAGGATTTCTAACTCCTACATTTCGTTAATTAGAAGGTTCCTAATTGATTTCCGGGTTTACTTAGCTCTCAAACTATGTTCTCAAACACAAATTATGTACATCTATGTACTTGACAAGTGATATGAAAATGTTGCTTATAATATTTGCATTGTACTTTAGAAAAAAATATTCAATTTTAAATATAACTGACTTTTAGCTTTATAAGGAATTGTTTGAAGAGTACAAAAAGTTGAAAATCATGACCCCTGCAGTAATTATGTTTTCAACTCTTCACAATAGAGTTCAACTCTTCCATTAACAACAGAGAAAGACAATAAAAATATTTCACACGAGCATTGTAATTATTCAGTTTAAAAGAAAATGTACTTAGTTGTTGTCATTTGCACATAGATTGAATATAAGGATGCTTTTTAACTCTTACACAACAATGAAGATGAAATGAAACTTTACAAAATGATTATTTAACCATCTAGGAAAACAGTTTCTATTTTGAACCGCATGGAATAACTTTTCTACAATCCAAGAATTTACATTTCTTCTTCATTGATTTAATATTTCGATTCAAAGTTTCTAGATTATTTTATTTCACATATTCCAACACTCTAATGCGAATTCTTTGGGCTTTTATAAGCGGAATTTGATTGTTCACACGTCTAGCGAGTTTTTGTCTTGTTCGTTGGCACGTTTTGTGGTTTTTGTTAAGTAGCGCGACACACGTTTGTCTATTGTGCACACGCCTGGTTCCTATGGCGTTCGGCAGTAACTTGTAGTAGTGCATATTGCCAAACAGGGAAGAGTTTTGTATCAAGTTGCAACAAACTTTGATTTAACAATAGTTAGCGTATATGTGTTCAATCTTTGGGACTGTGATTTTAGTCCTTGAACTGGAATTAGTTTACACACGTAAAAACGCACAAGTTGTATAAAAAACCTGCAGCAGACTTGTAGTAATGCTGTTCCAGCAACTTGTCAACAGGATGTGTTATCGCACTGCTTGTTCCCAGCTTGTCAGCAAGTTGTTAACGGCCTGTTGACAACTTACTGCAAGGTTGTTGAGCTCAACAGACTTGTTACAAGTTGTTCGAACAACTTGTTATCGTCCTACAATACAACAATTTGTGAACAAGTTGCGAGTGACGACCTTGTAGCAACTCTTGTTGACATATATAACAGCGTTGTTACAACACTTATTGACAAGCTTGCTACAAAGCCTGTTGCGAATACATCTTGTTGACAAGTTGTGAGATTTTTATGTGTTTCACCTTTGGAACTGTGACTTTCTTCCTTGGAATGGAAATAGTTTAGTTTAGGTTTCCTCCTGAGGTAACACTGTGACAATATAAGGATGGGATAACCCTTACTGGACCTCTGGAGGAAGAACAGATTAGAACTGATAGAACCATCGATGCCCTTAGAATCACAACCCTCCCCCGGCCCTCTAGGGAGTGAACCAGTAGATGCGTCCTCTCTAATCCAATATCCACACTCTTGTCATCTCTGCCTGACGCGAAGATGAAATCAATTTAGTTTGCGGATCCTAACAGTTTAGGTGACGCAGTCTTGCGCTCATCAAGTGGCAGAATTGATCGCACAATTGATGGCAAAATGAGTATTTGATTAGGTTTTCCTGCACGTAGATAATGAGGAGTAATATAATTTATAAATATTATCTAGTGAAGGAAATTGA
This sequence comes from Paramuricea clavata, assembly GCA_902702795.2. Classification (NCBI taxonomy): domain Eukaryota; kingdom Metazoa; phylum Cnidaria; class Anthozoa; order Malacalcyonacea; family Plexauridae; genus Paramuricea; species Paramuricea clavata. The sequence continues at coordinate 41,028 of CACRXK020000211.1, read as the reverse complement.
TGCAGGTGCAAACGTTCTCTAACTTTAGTGCATTTCAAAATCCCGGCATGCATGCAGAAACACAAACAGTGAATCTAACTTTATTTATACTGGATAACTGTATCAGTTCCAAACTGTTCTTCCTAGAGCTCCAGTAAGAATCATCTCTTATTGATCCAGTGTTACTACAGGAGGAGACCTAAACTAAACTAACTTTATTTATACTGGATAGTTCTATCAGCTCTAAACTGTTCTTCCTAGAGGTCCAGTAAGGATCATCTCTTATTGATCCAGTGTTACTACAGGAGGAAACCTAAACTAAACTGACTTTATTTATACTGGATAGCTCTATCAATTCTAAACTCTCCTTCCTAGAGGTCCAGAAAGGATGACCTGTTATTGGTCCAGTATTACTACAGGAGGAAACCTAAACTAAACTAACATTATTTCTCTGGATAGCTCTATCAGTTCGGAACTATTCTCCCTAGAGGTCCAATAAGGATCATCTCTTATTGGTTCAGTGTGATTAGAGGAGGAATCCTAAACTAAACCAAATTTATTTATACTTGATAGCTCTATCATTTCTTTTTCAGAACTAACCTCAGAGATATGAAAAACTAGTTTAATATTATAGTCATGACACGACAGAAAACAATGAAAATAGAATTGTTGGTTCTGAAATGAAACGCTTCCTCCAAGACAAGCGTTAGGTTGTCGCCAAAACATTTCGTGCATTTAAATTGAAGACTCGCTAACAACCCCCGTTGACTCGACACCTCATTGGGTAGAACGACGGTCTGGAAACCCGAAGTAGCGTGCTTGAATCTTGCACGAGAAAACGAGATCCTTGTTCTCTGCAGTGTGAGAATAATATGAAACTAGTTTTTGTATCATTTCTCCCTAGAGATCCACGAGGGAACGGAAATACCCGGGGAAGACCTCCAGTGTTTGCCTCTCTGTCAAATTCCACATACAACTGAGGTGAAGTTATAAACAGACAACAGCATATTGCAGGAATTGAACCCAGTCCCAGAGATAAAAGACATATGCACCAACCACTGTGACATTAACATCTCATGCATGTGATACATTTCAAACTGAGATGCCATTATAGGCTGTACATGGATTTTGAATGGTCTGTGCTTCTTCCTCGGTTGGTAATGATGCAGTTACCTGAAAAATACAAGGAGAATTTCGACGTTTCGAGCGAAGGCCCTACGTCGGAAAGTTAGTGCGAAAGGCCATCAAAGAAGGATGCTCAAAACATCGAATTTCTCCTTGTATTTTTCATGTACTTTCATCTCTCTTCCAACCGAAGTTTTGTACATAAATTTTTCTCTAGAAAACATTGTAAAATTGATATATTCCAGTGATGAGGAAAGTAACATACTATATATATATACTACATACATGTCTAAGATCAACAAACTACAACATTCGAGAAACGTTCAATCTTCCAACAGAGAGAAAATCATCTTCATAAATTACTTTGCATTTCCTAATTCATTTAGAGACTTCGTATTCTATTACACAAAATCAACTACGAAAGATCAGTTCTTATATGCTCGTTATGGGAATGTTTTTAAAATCTATTCCATCTTATGATCGAATTTATTAACCACAGTTCATTCAATCAGCGAGAAAATTATATCAGCCTATATATATTAAGCAGCATTTCTGTTAGCTAACGCATTTTCACATTTGCGAGTGAGAAGTCAAGGATTTGGAAATGTGAAAATTGCGCTGTTTTTCAACGGTAAAGATCAGACTCTAGTAAGTTAATATATATATATATATATAGTCTGAGGTTGACAGTGAAATTAATATAATGCATCTTGCATGAATGACTTATGTTAAAGGCCATCTTCAATTCAAAGCACTATAACGTGAGAGGTCAAATTTTGTTTGTTTAAACTTATCCTTACTGGACCTCTAGGAAGAACAGTTTAGAACTGATAGAACTATCCAGTGTAAATAAAGTTAGTTTAGTTTAGGTTTTCTCCTGTAGTAACACTGGATCAATGAGAGACGATTCTTATACTGGACCTCTATAGGACTAGGGAGAACAGTTTAGAACTAATAGAACTATCCAGTATAAATAAAGTTAGTTTAGTTTAGCTTTCCTCCTGTAGTAACACTGGATCAATGAGAGATGATCTTTACTGGACCTCTAGGGAGAACAGTTTAGAACTGGTAGGGTTATCCAGTATAAATAAAGTTAGTTTAGTTTAGGTTTCCTCCTGTAGTAACACTGAACTGTAAGAGATGATCCTTACTGAACCTCTAGGAAGAACGGTATAGAACTGATAGAGCTATCCTGTTTGCGATTTCATGTACAGAATTGCACTACGTTCACATCTTTAAAACATATTAATATCTTAGCCGAATAATAGAACAACACCTTGCACAAGTACCAGTGCAACTTGCAAAGTAATACTGACATTTTGCAGTCGTAAAGACGAGCATATATTTATAGTTGAAATACAAATTCTCGCCTCCCATTCATGCAGACTGCGTACGAACAGAGCGAATTAACTTTGTGTACTTTGTGACGAGCAGGAATAATAGCGAGCAAAAGAAAACTTAATTCTTGTTAATTTCTGTTCCTGTGAATGGGAAACGGTACACGAGCTTGTCAAGGAAACGGTAATTATCTTGAAGCCTTGTTTACAGTCGCGAAGAATTGAAGAAATTTCAATTAATGTAAACTGAAAAGGCTAGCAAACTCAGAGGAAAATAATCTCATGAGATTCGCCGAGCTGCGTATACTTGTCAATCAATTAATTAGACAATTAGCTAGCCCATTAAATACGTTTTTAAGCACTGCGCGCACTTGTGATAAAGATTTAATAATTTTATCGCGTTTCATCGCAAAACAGGAAACAACGAGTTTATATACAAAACTGTGAAGCGTTTTAGAGCCGATGTTATCCGTAAACTAACATCTCGAATGCAAAGTCAACAATATAATGGGCTAATGGCTTGTTGAACACTCGCAAATTTTGATAAACAGCAATTAATGTCAGGTGTTATTGGCTAGCGTCTCATTTAGAGGACTAATCTCAATGTATTACGAGTTTGTTTTGAGTTCGCTGTCACAAAAAGGACAGCAAATACGACCTTGCGTAGGACATGCAAGCAAAGTCCACATTTTTGTGAAACCAATTGTATTTTCTGTAAATAAGCTGTCATATGAGTTAAATTTTAATAATTTCCAAAACGAAACATTTTAAGTGTCCATGTTTTCTCGCTAGAAATTATCTTCCGAATGCGTGGTGAAAATTTAAACAGTCTCTAAAAGCACTCCTTGAGAATACAAGACATTTCCTAAGTGCGCACAGCGTGAAGTCTTAATAGCAACTTTTTATGAATACTAATTTTGAGTTAACACGCTTTGGTATTGTACTTGTAAGTGTCCCCAACTCATTTCCTCAAATTAATCTATGGAAAACAGTGCTTAATCGCGGGGCAAACATACAAGAGTTATCGCTCTCTCAGAAAACCCCCCAAAATACTAATTGCTGTTTTGCCCTTTGAAGAAGCGTCGTGACAAAGCGTGTTGAGGTAAAAAACTTCTCCGCGCACTTTTTAATTAAATCTTGCCTTAATTAAAATCTACGCGCGCGGTGTTTGTTGTTTGCCCCGTTCTCCCGCATAGTGGCTATGTATTGACGGGCATTATTTCCTAGCCTCTTGTATTCTATATTGCCCCTGCGTGTCTAGGACGGTCTATTTATATTTGCATTTAAGCTGTATATAAACAATGCTACGGCGATCATGCGACTCATTGTCCGCAGAAGACGGTGAAGTCGAACACGACACAAACTTTACAACATTCTCAAGCCAAATGCGCGAGCTACACACGCCTGTCGAAGACTTGGATAGAGAGAGAAACTATTTCACAATGATTGAAGGTGAGTCTTATAACATGTCATAATACCCTGTCGCAGTCATGCCGCGGGTACTAAGAATGATTATTGAATATACGCCGGGTTTCTAAGTACTGCGAAATTGGGTTCGAAAAATTTCAGGAAGTTCGCCACATCATATTTTAACATACCAAACAAACCAAATAATCAATGTTCATTACTCCTGACCGAAGTTACCAAGTATTTCAAAATAGTTTGACCCAATAACCTAGGTGGCACTATTTCATTATTAACTGCTAACCCATACACAAGCTATGTGAGAATAGTACATTTTTCTGAGGCGAAATTAATCAATCAAATTTACAATGCTTCGTAGCTTTAGTTAGATTAAGTAGGCTTTTTATTAATTCATCGATATTTTTCGGCAAACTATAAGCAGCTGGCGAGGGAAGAAAGTCTCTATTCAATAGTGGCATTCGGTATGCCTTGGAACATGGCCTTCAAATGTACCGCGCGGTTCGTTTCATGTGGTGCACGAAAGCGATTTAATATCTTTCTCTCGCTCTTATTGGTCAGTTCTCAAGCTCCAAATAAAACGTTATGTTGATTAAAGCCCGTTTTGGTCTCCATATTGTTTCAGAATGTTTACATTTGATCAACAACAGTAGGCGAATTTCGAAGGCAATTTTTGAAGAGGAACTTCAAACAAAGAGCCAGGGTTTATGCTTGGTCGTACTATGGAGGCACTTGTATTTTCGATCGCTTGCGGACCCGTGTATCGTTACGTAATGTCAGCGATACTGTACGAGTTGCAAGTGATAATTTTATATTGCTATGTCTGAAAAATAGAGAATAAATCCGTAAACCACTTGAGTTTGTGAGAATACGGCCTGCATGTACGTCTATACATTGTCTCAGACTGATTTCAGATCCAGCTACGTGGTAATGATGAATATTGTGAATTTAATGTAATAATGTGCAGTGCATGAGATGACGTTCGCACAGTTTGTTTCGAATATCATTACACAAGCTGGAAATGAAATCAGTCGGACAAAATCGCACTTCCGCAAAAGTAGCTTTATACATGGAGTATTTGTACATAAAGCATTCCAGTATCATTCACAAAGTCTCCTGACCAAGAAATTATCCTCAAAATGCCAGCGAAGTTCTTTAAGAATTCTGCCAGCTCAAACAAGCAAACTAGAGATATATACCCCCTAGACTGCCAGAGCTCTTCAAAGAGGGCACTTCTCTGCTAAACATTCACCAATTAAAGCCTCCACAGTCAATACTAAAATCACACAGTGAGTCAGAAAATTATATTGTCATGGACTCATGGTCATGTATGATTCTCTAAGAGGACACTACTCATTCGTGGGGGAAATTATATGGTTTGTCAAAGTTAGATATTAAATTCCCTAGTCGTAATACCCATCGACGATTGAACAATATATAAAAAATGTACATTACTTTCTCGGGGCAATTCCAATGTCCTTCCCTGTCCTAAGTGATAATAAATTTAGTAAAAAATAAAGTACACGGATTCACATTGTAACTTCTTAAATTTGCCAGACCCAATGAAACTATAACTGCTCAGTATAATACCACTTCACTTTCACAACTCGTGATTACAAAATGTACCGACTGGCCATTGCTATATAGTTTTCAATGCTACAATGGAGTGCTTTTGAATCCCAACACGAACATAACAGCTCTATGGTTTGTGGTAATGCTTTAATAAACCAAATTTTCTCCGTGATTGCGTAACAAAGAGACGTGGAACGAAATGAAAAGAGTGCAATTAGCTTATAGCGCAGAATACAATTGCATTGGGTTAGCTGTTAATGCACTGTCTTCAGTTTGAGGTCTCTATATAGACAGTACTCAACAAGGATTCGGTTTGACGGATGACACTGCACACATAAAATTCTCTTTGTCGAAGTAAAGAAAGAGTTTGATAAGTTTGTGGTTTTGAAAGACAAGAATTCGGATTGATAGGAATACAAGCACACCTGACATATACAAGTAGCTATAGCCTAGTTGCATTTTTCAGTTATAGTTGTATTCCAAGCTATCAATCCGAAGGCGAAACTTTCTTGTTATTAACTACACTGGCGTTTTGAAACACGGACCGTTTTGAAAGACATGTACTTTCAACAGTTCCAAACGCACTGTATAAATATAAAACCATCTTCTTGAGAAGTGCAGTGCATATAGAACAAACTCAAAATGTTTCTATCTAAATTTAACAAGCTATTACAGAACAACAACTGAGGGGCACGTGTGTCAGGCTTAGACTCCGTCTAATGCTTTGTGTATTGTACGCTGCAGATGTCCAAGACAACGTCTTAAACAATTCACTGCTTAAAGTTACTGATTACCTAATAAAATACACTGCACCTCCTATGCGAAACAAGATATACGCACGAATAGCAAGACACAATGAGGCGTTTTGAAAACTTTTTTTATCAAAGCGCACAAAATTCTAAAACTTCATATAATAGCGAAAATGATGCTCGGCTGTTTTGAAATTTTGAAAAAGAAAATTCAAAGCTCGGTCAATTTGTTTAAAGGTGTTTTGTTTGGAGAAAGGTGCGAGTCGAACGTGTCAACTTACTCCTATATGAGAAATTGATATAGCATAGTTAATTTTTTACACAATAGAGTTTTTAATAAAATATGCTTTCCGATGATACTTTAAGCTTGCAGTTTTTCCCTATAAACTATCTCAACGTAAAATGTCCTAGTGTGGGCAATAGTTGATATGTATTAATACAAAATAGAGGGAAAATATCCCAACCAGAAAACTCAACCTGTTTTCAACATAAAAAAAAGTCATCAAAAGTATTAGGAATATATATTGTTCTGCTGTGTGTATGTGGGAATTGCCCCCTACAAATTATGTACAAGCAGGCAAAATTAATAAATTGTGAACTATATTTTAGACCACCAGGTTAAATTTCTAAACAATTCTACTACTTCTGAATTCATGAAACATTATACTACAGTAAGTCTCAGAGGTCTGCAAAAACATGTGATGATGCAACGTCCATTTTTTGTCCGATTTGCGCAAAATATATGCCAGACAATTCAGCAGGAAGAACCTCGACTCTGCTGTAGAAAGCGCCGACTGGGGACCTTGGGTTTTGTAATATTTAAACTCCTAAATTGCCTCACAGCTAAAAGTCTGCAGCAACCGTAGTCATAAGGATATAGTTCTAATTAGTAATTAATATTTTATTAATCGAAATAATGACTGCGATCGCTTGCTGTGCCCTGCCAAAGCAATTTTGCAAAACATTCGAAAAGTCGCCCAAACAAACCATCAATGTTTTTGCAATTAGGCCATTGATACGATATTGCTGCAACGAAGTACACACCAAACAGAACTTACGAACAAATCAATTTGCGCAAGATGAACTGTGCATGTACACAATTGCGCGCACTTACTATATATACTGAAATCTTACAATGCTGTTTATGTCTTAAAATGAATATCAATGCAAAATTAGGAGAATAATTTATAGAGTGCTTAGCTACCAGCAAAAGTAAGGAAAAAATGCACAACATGCTGCCAGCTTAATAAAAGAAATGAAAGATACATTGGGCTTTTTTTTTAAATAATATTATGCAAAAAAAAATTGTTAAATAGAATATACGCACGCCTCACAAAAGACGATCACAAGCAAAAACAAAAAGTTCTATAATATTGTTAAAAACATTAAATCCGCTACGCGAATTTTCTTTGCGAGATTGTTTGGTTTAAAGGTATGCTAGTCTAAACAGTGTCATGTATAAGTTAAGGAAGCCAGCAGGTATAAAATAACAAACGAAATTTGCACTTAAATTGTTTGTTTTCTGCTGTGTGCTCGTGAGTATGCTATAATATGGGGACACATCTCATGCGCAAATGAGAGACGAGAGAGACATTAATAGCAAATCATTTATAGCGTTGAACAGCGTCAATTATCACTATTAAATATTAATCCGACGTGATTTGCTTTCATTCGCTTGACTCGCTTGCGCCGACAACACCTGAAGAACTTTTATTAGAAGCGAGAGCTCGGCGCGCTGTGATTGGCTGCGTGCGTCGTGAGTTATTAATTCACATATAATAACTTGCCTACAAAGAGACACCGAAAATTTTAGCCGGATCAGAAGATTAAGCTATGGACTCGGGAACTACGCTCATGTCTCGAGAAGACTTAGATGGAAATGCTATAAACACTGAACATTCTCTGTTAGATCTCGTTCCTAGTTTAGAGCACAGCATAACAGGTCTTATAACAGATCATGGTTAGTATGTATTTATATATAGTACCCTTCCATTCAAGTTAGTGCACCGCGCTTCGCTTAAACAAATGCTCATTTTCTTGATAACTCCGAGTAATTTTCCCCATTAGTGTCGAGTGTTGAGGAATCAGTATTCTAATGATATTGTGACACTACTTGCTGTGTTAATTTAATACCTTTACTCGTCGTTAAGATAATGGGAAATCTCCTGATGGAAAGGTATCGCCGACAGAGATCAAGAGAGGCAATGGTGTGGACACAGTTGTAGTCGACGAAGACGACGTGAAGTCTAACGAGTCACTACTCTCAAAACAGAAACGACATCGGACGCGGTTCACTCCAACACAACTTAATGAACTAGAGAGATGCTTCTCACGGACGCATTATCCCGATGTATTTATGAGAGAAGACCTCGCGGCCCGAATTGGTTTGACAGAATCAAGAGTCCAGGTTAGACAACTGTAAACATTTTATGTATCGCTAGCATACCGCGGTATCTGATCATGAAAAGCTGGCTGGCTAAGTACCTATTCTAAGTATCTCTGTTGCAATAACGAAGATGGGTCTATACAAGTTTTATTATAGCCTAGTGAAACAGTACATATGTCCCATTCCTACTGTTATTCAACCTGTAGAGTGACTGTCCCTTTTTCAAATGTTTGTCTATCTTCTTCTAAGCCTAATTCCTCTATTTATTTACCCATGTATGTACTATTTTTAGTTTAAAAACTATGCTTTTCAAGATTTTCTCTCAAATGGCAGTCGAACGATATCACGCTAGCCTATATAGGAATTATCCCAATATATAAAATTGGAAAGAGCTATCCCACTGCCCCCATTCACCAAGGAATTCTATTTGCAGCGAGAACTAAATTAAAACTACAAAATGTATGCCCTAGTATTTTTGCTTGCTTTCAAGAGACAAAGTTAGGAGTGTTTTATCGTAAAATTACAATATCCTTACGCCAGTTTAAACATAGCGCGGAATAAGTAACTTTGTCCGGAAATAACGCATGCAGTAATAATTTTTCAACGTTAAGTTTGCTTTCGCATTTCACTGTGAAGCTACGGAGGTATTATTTTGATGACACAAAAACTTTGCTTCTCCATAAACGTGGACATTTTACAAACTGGATTTAACACCCAGAACTAAACTATAGCTGCATGCTTCTTAAAATTTGAAAACAGCGCTTGTCACAGCAAAGCAAACTATGCATTCATCACTGCGCCCATTACGCCAAATAAAAGTTTTAATTTTAAAATGGCCTATGATATATTGTCGAGTGTTCCGCTTTCGACTTTCGGTATTATTTTACTTAATGTGGTCTTCAAATAGTCGCATAGATTTCGCTACTTAAATTACTGAGATAGAAGGCAAGAATGAATCTTGGGTAAGAATGGGGGCTAACTGTACAACTACTATTTTAAATTTTTTGCATCGTTTTGAAGCGAGCTAGACTTTATGCAAGCAAATATCTTAAGGATTAACATATTTTTGTTCATAGCTATAGCTTTTCGGGACCTAACTGAGAACAGTTGCGCAAAATTGAACTATCAGCATTCAACGAGTATTCAAAGTTAAGTGGGCTGTCATTTTTCAGCGACTAGTTGCGCTTAGGTTGTCAAGAGGAACTTGCCGTGTATTATTTTAGCGTATTTAGCGAAACTAGATTTCCCGCTAAGAGTCTAATACTCAGAATTAACTGTAATTTAAAGTAGCAGACAAGTCCTTCAGCCTCTGTTGCCTTCCCGGCCATTTGACAAGCTTGTCAAGCGAGTGTATTATTGTAATATAAGCCCGTTGTATCCATTCAATTGAACAAGACATTTTAAGTGGTCAGTAATTGGCCGAAAGGCTCTTGGCAACCGTCCCGTCATATTTTTATTCCAATCGGTTTAGAATTGCTCTAATATTTGAGCAAACTTAAATCAATTTAGAAGTTCTTGAAAAGTTAATGCGTGGCTTGGCATAAATTTTAAAGAACGGGAAACTATATACGCATCACTGCATATACATAACTATCTCGTTAAAATTACTCGCGTTCACTTGTGTCAAAGGCATATAAGAGGAAACTCCCAAGATTGGGTGGACTGTAAGTGTAGCTTATCTCTACAGCTAATTCTTTCTCATACTGATCTACGATTGGAATAGATCTCAAACGTACATCAAGTGTTCTACAATAAGCTGTTATTTTCCAAATAGAGTTTCGGCCTTTTCCACTGTTTGGGAAAATACAAAACATCAGTAAACCGGGCAAAATTTTGATTAAAAGAGGACAAACTATACTTTACTTTTACGTTGGAACTACACTATAACACCGATGTAGAAGGGCGGATGACGAAATCCTAACAGAGCAACATGATTCCGTTTTCTATTTGGCCTACAGTTTTTCGTTGATTCTATGTCCAAATCTATCCCAATGTTAGAGAAATAATTCTCTAAGGAAAGTGTCTCTAAAATGTTGAGTGTACTCTCTGAATAGGAATGAAACTGTATTGTCTCTCTAAAGAAAGTGTTTCGAAAATATTGAGTGTACCCTCTGAATAGGAATGAAACTGTATTGCCGAAAACCTAACATTTTCTGATGTGTAAATGTTGACCACAATCTGCTGAAGAATCCATGCGGCCTTTTCAAAGAGAGGCAACGCGCTTTAATAGTTTTATAAACTTCACAAAGAGTTTGCACAAACATTGCTTTGTAAAACATCGAGTTAGCTTTTAAATGCCGAAGTATAGATAGTTTTCATTTGCGGCGAAAGTCCAGCCTATATCGCGCGGGTATCGTAATTATTGAATTTTCAATATTAAGAACATTAATGTAACAGCGCGATGATACTGTGACAGTGTAGTTAGTCGTAATGGGAAAGCAGTTAGTGGCATAATCACACTATCCTTGGGCTAAAAACCACTCAAACGGTGCGTGCACGTAGGAATACAGGCGGAAAAACTGAGTTAAAAAATCAAAAGCGGGCTAAACGCTTCTCAGTGGGGTTCCACCGCCTTGCTCATTCCAAATACTGCCGTCCGCTTTTGTTTCGTGCATTTTATTAAAAACCAAATATAACTTGAAGCAATTGCCGACACACACACAAGCTTGAAAATGTCTGTCATGCGAAATAGGCTTAGGCTGTTATCGTTTTGCAATTTCGAGGCTCGTTTCACTCAATTGAGTGTGTTACTTGGCATAATTGCCTGATTGCTGTGTCATTCTGGGCAAAACAAAACTTGAATTACGAATACAAAGATACCTCATCAAGCGTTAATTTCCGTCGCAGCGTTCCATGACTTTGGGGAGGATTCTGTTAAAGTTATCAATATAAGCAAAGCTTTTGCGCACTATTGTTTAACTGCAACATTTGCGCGCGTGGTTTAGAAAAGTATTTAAGCTAGCCCCTTCGTTGTTAGTGCGGACTGAACAGTACATATCTGGATTATAAGGCATGGCCCTTATAGGACATGTGGAAAGAACAGTTAATAGAACTAGTGGAACTGTCCAGTCTAGGTAAAGTTAGTTTGGTAGGCCTTCGCTTATGGTAACACTGGATCAATAAGAGACGATCCTTACTGGACCTCTAGGAAGAACAATTTAGAACTGATAGAGCTATAGCCAGTTTCAGTAGGGATGCTCTTATCTACATGGACCTCTAGAGAGAGCAGTTTAAAACTGATAGAGCTATTAATAATAAAGATAGATAGCGCATATTTACTTTATAGCCCAGATATCGTGATAAAAAATAATATAAAGTGTTAGCAAGTCATCGTTTATCACTTTGTCACCTTTGACATAATTTCTCCCGATTTGGTATCGGTCTTCACACATTCGCGTGTAACTATGTGGATAAACAATAGCCATGAGTGCAACCCTTAGCATGACTTTTATATATAAGTCTTACTGCTCTCCTGTGACCTAGAATTATAATGCAATGGTTTGTGTCTGAACTAATTGGAAAATATCAAGTTTCGAACCAGCGCGAAGAGCTTACATCGCAAAGTTAGCAGCCCCTGGCGAAGGCTCTTTCTTTAAAACGTCGAAATAGCTTATTGTAGAATACTACCTACACACTAGACCACCACGTTTAAGATATCCTTTTCAGATAGTTCAGACACAAACTACAGCAGCTTATATACTATTGTATATTACCTACACTAGACGCAACGATTGAGACATCACTGCAAATATCAACGTACATTTTGCAAAGAAATGTACACTAAATATACATGGACATCCTATTGCGACAAATAAATACTACCAATATACGGATATAAAACCTTAATTTCCTTAGATTACTTAATCAAACTAAGGAAGCCCTTAAAATAGTTTACGGCAGATCTGCGCAAAAAGTTGACAATGCCTGGATAAACTAGACTATTTTTGGTAGTTTTAGTCAGTGCAACACTATAGCTCCAAAGACAGGTTGCAAATTTATTCTGTGAGATTTTACTCAGACGATAGAGAAAGCTTTAGTCTTAGATTACTAAATACGTTTTTGTTTGGCGTAAAACATTTTTAAAGTATTTTCGAAGCCTCAGTTAAGACAGCTATTCTAAGCAGAGATATAAGTTTTGAATCGACTTAAGTCAAGATACTAATGTGAAGTAACGCTATATGGCATATAGTCGGTCGCAGCTAAAATGATACTACATAATTATACGATTCTGCATCTAGGATAGGTTTCAACCGGAACATTTCAATCAAAATGTTCCATGGCATATATTTGTGTGGAGTTCCCGTTCCATAATAATATACGAAAGTGCAGTAATAAAACATGAATATATCACTAACGTATTCCAGCGTAGTTATACGGCGGCAATTTCTCAAAGACCGCGATATTTGTTTTGACTTTCCTAACACAAGAGTCGGTAACCAACGTTTGAAAGTTTAATAAGCGTTTGCTATAGTTGTGCACAGAATAGAAAAACTAATAAAGGCTTGTACTCTGCTTTGTCGGTACGCGCGTAACTGCGACAGCACACGCAATTCTGCGCTAATCTGCGTCAAAGAGACATTGTGAACAGCATGAAAAGCAACCTAGGCTAGAATTTTAGTTGAATGTGACAGGAAAAGCGATTTGTAAGCGCTAACGTTGCTAAATACCCCGCCGTCGGCTGGCTTTTGACCTCTGGTAACGGCGGGTTACTGTGCAAACAAGACAATATTTTTATTACAAACTCAAAAACGGTTTCAATATTATGAAGCTGATATGACATTGGACAGTACTACAATAACGATAGAGCTACGAACAGAGAAGACACACTCTCGAGTAATTTACTGTAATAGGATTAGATATCAGTTAAATACTTCGTGTATCATCTGGGATATAACAGTCGATCTAAGGAACACGGTCCAATATTCTATATTGTCCAAAATACAAAATATTTTTAAATATATTATATAAAAGTTGAAATGCAGCCTTTTTCTTTGGGCTTAAAGAAACGGAAAATTAATGGCCCGAACATGTATTATTGGATAAGTAATCTAGCCCGCGGCTCGAGTATTTTCTAACATAATTTAAAATATCATTATTATTAGCAGAATTTCTTGACTTACTCAAACTTAAAACACAATTTACAAAAATATAGAGACGTTATAGAAACTGACTGACGTTTCGACTATAAAGTCTGACTTTCCTGATCGGAATAAACACCGCTCGAAACATCGGTGTGGTTTCTAATCATAATTCTTTTCAACATTTTAATTTTGAAACTTTTTATTATTATATATTTAAAAACCACGGGCTTCACACCTATTACTATCGCAATATATAGACACGCGCTGCAATAACGCAAAGCCTTGTTTCTGATTGTTGTGTATAATTAAGTGAAAGTTTGAAATTTCTACAGTCGATTAAATATTAAATTGACCGCAAATCTTCGCTGTTTGCTGCCAAATTTTTAACATGGAAAATAGTAGTGTTGTTTTCTACTGAATATCTGGCAAGAAAATGCAAAACTTGACCACCTTGTTACGCTGAGCGAGCCGTGGGGCTATGCTTTCATTCAATATTAACTCTACAGCTTTTCACATATTATGGGCGTAGCCCATTTTAACCAAAGCCAAGCGGAAAAGTATACTTAATCTTACATGGACATGGTCCAACATAGAACCGTTCTTGTCTCTCATTATAAACCCAGCTAGGGTACACTGCAAATTGCATTTTCAAGCCATAAAAGTTGATTCAATTCCAAAAGCGTTATTCTGTCAGCAAAAACGGTGACATTATAACACAGACTTTACAGTGCAGTTAATTCAACGCCTCCAAACTTACAGTGTTTGTTAATATTTTGTCATGTGTATTAGTACAGTTTGGAATGGTTAAATAGAAATATACAAAGAAGGAAAATAGCGCCATTACAGAGCTATAACACACATTGTAAGAACGTATAAGCCTTGTTCTTCAAGGTGATACAAGGAAACGTATCAAAGGTTGTACAAGGTAACGATTTAAAACATCAAATATTAGCGGGGGCATGAAGTTACATCACACTCATAAACCGAATGTTTGTTCCTGTCTCGACGCTATTTAACAATTGACTATATATATCTGAGTCAATATAAGTACCTGACCGCATATATGCAGACTACTTAAAAATAACCTGACAAAAAACGTGTTCCAGAATTCGTTCTTGGTTGCGTTTGTTGTACGCTTCAATTATGGTGCCCGATTTGCAATTCCTGTCATTCCCAACGCGTTCTAGACTCAGGTTATTCCCAAAAATATGCCAACAGACAAAATGTAGTTTTTGGCGTTTGTACTTACATCAACGCTTCAGATTGGTGGGTGTGGCACACAGTGATACCACGTGTTCACATCTTGAGAGTGTTCATCTATGAAGCCGCTAAAAAATGAAAACAGGCGAAGTTCAATTTGACGTTCAATGTATTTAGTGACGAATATAGGCAGTAAATACTCTACATACCCCCCCCCCCCCTCCAATTGAGTCCACTCTCTAACAAGTGTAGGCTCAAGTAAGTCCCCTCTCTAACAATTGTAGGCTCAAGTAAGTCCCCTCTCTAACAAGCGTAGGCTTAAGTCAGGCCCCTCTCTAACAAGTGTAGACTCAAGTAAATCCCCTCTCTAACAAGTGTAGGGTCAAGTAAACCCCATTTCTAACAACTGTAGACTCAAACTCCCTTTCTAACAATCCCGAATTTTAAAACGAAGATATTTATCAAATGCCCTTCCCTTCCCAACAACGAAAACGCACGAGTGCTTCTACGATTTATCAATTGGGCTGGCATTTAAATGTCAGTTTACTTTGCAATAACTTCAATACCCCCTCTCTCGTTTGAATCCCTGTCTCTCCAATAAGTGCCCCCCTCCCATCAAAGTTAATAGAGAATCTACGATATGTGCTTTTTGGAAACTGGTATGAAATGATTCGTGCCTGTTGGAGTTATGTCCTTAACAAGAGATACTCTTTTCTAAATTTTCTTTAATTGATAGAATAATCAGTCAACGAGTATACAAGCGTATCGCATGACATAGTAATAAACTGAATATTTATATGCAAACAAAACAACGGTTCTTGAAATGTATTTTTAATTGTTTCGTCAATAATTTTTCATCAAGAGTAATATATAGCTTTCGGACAGCACAATTAGTACCTGACATAAAGACATCGTTATAAGCATTTTATATTAAGCAAGTTTATTAGGGAACTTGGAACGTGTTTAATTAAAGAATACGATAATAATCAATATGTTAGCAGAAAAACCACTTAAAGAATAAGGCGATCATCACTGTCACAATGACATATTTTAATAGATATATTAAATAACTCTTAAGTTTTATTCACATTCCACGATACTGCAACGTAGAAAATACACGGATCCTTAGAGACTTCAAAATTTGTGAGCGAAAAATTCGTGTTTGAACATATTGTATAACTGACAAATTTAAGTCATACCCCGCATATATTTTGAAACTAATGCTTTAAATTATGTTCGATAAATAAAATAAATTGATTCAATACGGAAATAATTATCTCAATGACACATTGTGATCCCGTATGCCAGGTTGCAAATTGCGTCTATATTTCAAATTTATTATTACGTCTAGTTTTTAATTATTTTAAAATTAGAGTATACAAAAGCTGCGTATTGCGACTTCATATAATTTTATAAAAATTGTCAAGTTTTATAAATACTCAATAAAAAAGATCATGTTATTAAAACGCTCTGTTGATAAAAGGCCAACATTACTAATGAACACGATAGTCAGTCCAGTATTATCCTGAGGTCAGCGGTCAGAACAACTTCGAACCCAGGACTTTGGTGTGAGAAAGCCAAACCTCGTACCCAGGCCGCCCGTTAAAAATTAAGGTGGCTCTGGGAACGTCATTGAAGAAAAAACCTCAAACGCTCGTTTCAGATGTGACTGAGGTGAAATTATATTCAGACATCTGCATATTAACTACAGTGCCATATTTCGCCTCATTTTCATGTGAGTGCTATATCATGTGTAAAATGTCTATAGAATAAAGATACTACGACTAATTGTTTTTAATTATTCTACAGAGGAATGATATTGCTCTATCATAATGCTACATTCCCCAAATAGGCTTAGCTGCCCACATTAATGAAAAAGATATAAGCGCAAAATATAAAGTAAAAAATTGTATGCTACTCGCTTTGCTAGACTGACATAAGGTCACTATATATAGTGAAAGCTGGAGGCTTTGAACACATTCTACAGTAAGTCAGTAGGGCAAATACAAAACGGGCCTATAGCTCACAAAGAGTCGGCATTAGGGCCCCATACAAAGAGAATGACCGAAAGCAATTTCGTCCGAACGTTACCCCGCGTCGACAAAAGTTTACAAAACTGATATGAAGTGTAAACACTATCTGCATATTATGTCTATGTTAGAGCCGTCTGCAGACCTAGCATACTGTTCCTGAATTAATATTAGAAAGTTGAAGCGGTCTAAAAGTTGTCACAAAGTGATAGGCATGGCAAACTATAGTAGGCTTAGCTGGCTGGCTTTGTTGAACACAGCAGTTTGTCTACGGGGATAAAATACGTTTCCCCGTATAACAAAACACGCCAGATGCTGATGAAACAATACGTTGCTTTGCGTCGCGCCGCCGTCAGCAAATACAAGTCGGCAAAAAATGATATAAATGTTTGCTGCCGTTTTAATGAAACCGAATGTACTCGATATTTTGAAACGGCAATATGAAATTAAAAAACGCTCTCGTTATGAAAAGCTAACTTAATTTACCTAGACCACAAACGATCTGCCGCGCGCGATTTTTGCGCTTGAAAACTAAATTAATCCGTTGTTTTGACGGAAGATTTATTAAATGTACTTTTTTCACAGGCCACAATCTTATGAACAATACATCGGATGGTTTAATGCGATATCATTATTATGTTTCAATGAGAAGTTACGAGACGCTGCAATTAATTATAGCTCTATAACAGTCTTAAATATAAGGCCTTTGTAACTGTAATTTAGCTGCATTGAATAGCAAATTTAAAGCCCCAAGCAACAAAATAGATAAAAAGTTTCGAGATTTGAGATAACAGTGAAATTAAATACTATTGCTTTTCTCATCAATGGCACGAGAACTGTTTAGCTCAATTTGCGCAATTTTCAAACAATTTTCGTTTTAGTTCAATGATCAATTTCAGTAAATTTACAAAATATGTGCTAAACGTATGGCTATCAGAAAAGAAAATTAGGCACAATGGCCCAGTTTAATTGGCCTACATTTACAATAATCAATAATTTCTTTGTGCGTTTAAAATGTAACAAAATGCAAAAGGTATATAATTATCTATATTGTTGGGTTTTAGAAGTCTTGTGTTAAATAGAAAACTCTTTAATATATAAGCGTTTCGCATAATGTTTTTTCCGACATTTGAATGCTTAGCTTCGCAAATCTGTCCTGGGTCTAATCAGGAAACTTTAGGGTAATAAGTCTACGGTTACTGCAAAAACCTCAAAAATGTTTAGGTTCAATTTTTTTAGTATAGTTTTCTGACCGTACAATGGAATAAATTTGATTCAGTATTCATTGCTAATTAGCACAGATATCACAATACCCTATTTACCGAATGTTCATTAATAAGAAATGGTTTTAGGTCTAAAGTGTAATAAATGCCGCGGCCACAAAAACTGAATAGAAGAAAAGGAATTTAGGCTGGAATTCTACACCTGTAATAAAATAAAACGCTACATATAATGAACCTTTGTCATACACCCACACATTTTAAACATTTATTAAAGCTGCTAATCAATCACTTTCTGGAGGTATCTCACTTCACACAAAAGTCCGTCCACACTTGCAAAATTTGCTGCGATTTTAGGTGCAATATTCTTCTTCTGATGGATGTGAAAGAGTGGAAGACTCGCGAATGTTCAGAGAGGGTCCATATCATAGAAATAATAGACATAGAATGCGTGCTCCTATCTTTTCTCAGTAAAAAAATTGTCTCCACAAAATGGCGCATTGAAAAGGGCATTTTGGTTGGTCCCAGACTCCGGAGGCCCCTGCCCTGCAACGGAATGCGAATTATTTTTTCAACTGAAAAGTTTGCAAAAAATTTTATATCGGCACTTAAAATGGAAAAAAAGTTTGGTAAACTAAGGAAAAGTGTCTAAAAACCCATTCCAGTGGTTTTTTTACGAAAAGCAATAGTTCTGAACAGAATATATGCAGAAATCGTCGTTTAAAAATAAATTTTCAACGTTATGTTGTTGTGCAAGCCAAAACAAAACACAAAAGATCAAGACAAACTCAATAGGTATGTTCTACAAATATTTCAACTCTTTTACAATATAAATGGAGTTCAATAATCTTTTAAACTTACACAATTATATTTCATATTTTTCTACGTTGCTTGAGCTTGAGGCAACGCTTTTGAAACCATGGTTTTCGACGATTATTTTTAGGCAATTTTACAGTTTATCGACAAATATAAAATGTTTCAAGAACATAAAAACACTTCGTTTACATTGCAGAAAAACGAAACCCGACGAACAAAGAACTATCATTTTGTAATCTTATAAGATATTAGCAAAACAGTTACGTTTAGAGCATGCAAAAATGTTTTGAGCAAATTATATTTTCGCGAAACTACTTTGCTTTTAAAAGGCTGCACGATTTTCACTGTTTTCATAGTGTTTTGTAACTGCACATTTGCTTTGACAGTTTGTGCCTTCAAGGAACTCAAAATCTATCCCCAAACTACAAATTAGACAACAAAACAAAACGTTTTGACGATGAAAACGTAGTTTTAGCTTTGTTTTATACTTTGTAGTTTGCACTCCTGGCCAAAATTCAAAATGGCGCATTCAAAAGGGCACGCACCTGAAAAAGTGGAGACATGATTCGTCATTAGCACGCATTCTATGTCTATTATTTCTATGGTCCATATACTCGCAACATTCCTAACTCATCTACTCGATCACATCCATCAGTAGACAATCGCAGTGCACGCACTAGAAATCGCAGCACAAACGGCAAATGTAAATGGGCTTAAACATGAAAATGATTTTCTTTAATGACTGGAATATAGGGGGGCACTTCGCTACTACTGGGTGTGGTATGCACCACATTTGCGCCGAAAGTGGTGCATTTTCTACCCTGGATTCCAGAGCCTTCAGTAAATAATAAATTGAAACGTCGCGAAGGCACTGGTTCAACGGGAGGATTCTTTGATTAAATCTGTACCAAAATCACTAATTCTGTTTTGTGATTGGCGCGGTTTAATCAAAGTATGCATTTTCCCGTGCGTAATACAAATTAATACAAAATCTGCAAATTTCGCAGGGCTATATTTTCCTCATTTTCCTCGCAACCAAACTTTGAGATTTTACTAATTTTAATATGCTCTTTCTAAGCCAAAAAAAAATATGTGGGTTTCCGGTTTCTTCTTATAAAAACTTAGGTAGGGTAGGTCGATTTTAACTTTTTTTTTAAACTTTTTTTTTAATTTTCCGAACAAGCGGACGCCATTTTGTTTAGTCAGTGCTTCCACATCCAAAAATAAATTTCCCTAATATTGCCTCAAATTTCAATTTTCCACAAACTTTTTCCTCTAAGTGGAAACACTTACAAGCATAAATCCAATAAAAAAGTTTAGGGTCGGATTTTCGACGTCCAAAAGCTAGGTAGGGTCGGGAAACCGGAAACCCACATATTTTTTTTTTGGCCTAACTGTGGTGATGGATTTTCAGGTTTTCCTTGCCTAGATCAAAATTTAGTCTATCGCTAGAATCACCCATTGTAGCAAATGTAAACTGTTATTTTGTTTTTAGGTCTGGTTTCAAAATCGTCGCGCAAAATGGAAGAAACGTAAGAAGACGACCTCAGTCCTCCGACCCCCCGCCCCAATCCTCCCCTCTCAATTTGCGCAAAGCTTCAACCCCAATCCCCTAGACCCCCTATGTACATACCATAACGACCACAGGTGGCCCTCAGTCGCCCCATCCGGGGTCCCAACCATGGCGACGACCTCGCTTCCATCCACTCATTTCAACCAATCGAATCACGATATACTTCAACAGTCCTATCAACAGAGATCCACCTTAAGTGGGTTAAATCAACAACTTAGTCAGGCCCCCCAGGTTGCGTACCAAACGGGGTATCCCTCCCGGGACATGCCTATATCGTCTTCACCCACCTTACAGGATCTTCAGTGCAGTATGCCTAACGGAGGGGAATATTGGCGAGGAACTAGTATAGCGCAGCTACGAAGGAAAGCTTTCGAACATACGACGGGGTTTAGTTATCGGTAAAAACGCACACATTAAACAGTCGAACCTTTATTAGGGGGCATTCCTGCTTTGTTGTAGCTCGATACACGCAAAGACGTCTGCAGTAGACTTGTAGCAATGCTGTTCCAACAGCTTGGCAACAGGATGTGTTCGCACTGCTTGTTCCCAGCTTGTTGACAACTTGCTACAAGGTTGTTGAGCTCAACAGACTTGTCGCAAGTTGTTCCAACAACTTGTTATATCGTCCTGCAATGCAACAATTTGTCAAGAAGTTGTGAGTGACAACCTTGTGGCAACTTGATGGAATAACAGCATTGTTACAACTTGTTGACAAGCTTGCTACAGGCCTGTTGCGAACGCATCTTGTTGACAAGTGGTGAGATTTTTACGTGTGTAACTGGGTTTCACTAAGAACGTAAATTTCTATACATTTAAGACCTAACCAGGGGTATTTGAAAAAGTTCAATTGCAAGTTCAATTCCTGCCCGAGAGGCTATCGCTCGTTTGCAATCGACGCCATATTGGTTGATTTTCAAAATACACGTGGCAACTATAAAATTCACATTCTTCATTCTTTGTCGTATTGAGCCAAAGACCGTAAACTATCCGCAATACAGTAACGTGTTTTCAAAACAAACCAGAGAATGTTAAATTAACTCAACTATTTCACCGTAAACGGCTTAACGAAAGTTTAAAATCAACCAAGATGGCGCCTAATGACTCGTAGTGACGTCATGTGTAAGCAAAGAATAAGTTCTTTGTATGTTTGCATGGCGATAAAACATATAATAGTTTTGTTTGTGGAAACACCACGTAAATTTACGTGGTGTTTCCACAAACAAAACTATTATAAGCAAAGAATAGTTACATTTTTTCGAAACTGCTCCTGGTTTATAGGTCTAAAAGTATATCGAAATTTACATTCGAGAACACCATTTATACCACGCAACTTTTGCCTAAAACTGTTGCATGCAACCAGTGAATCAAGCACAACTCACCTACGTTACCGCGAGCGAGTTGTGTGCTTGATTTACACAGTACAACTCAAGTTGTAAGCAGGTTGCAAGCGACAGTTTTAGGCAAAAGTTCCGTGGGGTAAACCGCAAGTAACCGAACTCGGAATTCCCTTGCGTTGAAAACTGTGCGTCGACTGCAGTGACATTCTGGATCTGGCCGGCGAATTTTTGTTGTAATCTACGGTAATTCACGGAAATATTTCTAGGAAAATTACAAAAAAGGTGACCGCTTAATACAGGTTCGACTGTCATTTAGAACTGCGTTGAGCACTGAATGTATCTTACGGAAAAAAGGACCAATTCAGCCTCCTTAGAGTCCTGCATTTGAAGCGATTTGTTCATATATGTGTCAGAAGTACAAATGTTTACGACTCTGGTGACGAGAGCCGGTTGGTTTCGACAAGAAACAATCGACGACATAAATATAATCAGTGCTCAACAACAATAGATAAATATAAACAAAACTAACTTTGAAAAATAACCTCATAACATAACATAACCGATTCAAAACTCGTTTTTGTTCGGATTAATTGTGCGTTCATTTAATGTGTTCAATTTGTTTTAGAGCGTGCAGTCTGCGTTACGAGCAGGCGTTTCAAACGCGTCCAAAACCGCATGCAAGTTGAATAGATTCACGCTCAATTTTGAAAGTATCTCAAACGCGGTGAAACGCATTTAAAAAAGTATACAACGAATGTATACAACGCGCTAACAACCAGATAGGCTTTCTGTTAGCTTATTTCTAAAGTGCATATCAGAAACAGAAATTATCGATAAAATGGACGCTTGCGCGCAACGTTATTTTCCAAATTAGTTTTGTTTATGGATTGAAGTAGAATTATTAACGAAAGATTCAAATATTGAATCATAAAATATACATAATAGGTTATTGTAGATAGTTGACATAGTATGTTAAAAAAAACATACTTTATATTATTATTAAGGAATTAACTATTTATTGAAGCAAAGATATTAAATCAAAAAGTCTTTGAAAAAATTACGAAATGGTATAGGATTTATGAAACTTAAGTTGTTCAACGAACTTTTGAGGACAGAATCTGAATTGACAAAAATTGAAAAAGTTTTAAAATTCCATACTATGTGAATATGAATTTAATATGAATAAATATTGTGGCAAATGGATTTATATATTTTGTTTGTTGAATTAATTGCCATGTGGGTATTTCAAGTCTGTGGACAAGTGTCTTAGAATACCTCATTTGGGCAAGCCAAGTTCAACCGGTGTGATTGTGAACGAACTCAGCATGGAAATTTATACTCTCGTACTCAGAAACTGCAGATAATTGCAAAACATAGCTATTTTCTACCGAAATAAAAGCTGTAATATACAAGTCTTTTTCATCTAAAATCATCCCCTTTCCTTAGAGGTTTACAGGCAGATATAAACTTACGACGAAAATGCCTGCATACTACCTGCAATTTTGCTGAACTACAACAAATAGCTAGACTATATATTTTATATAAGCTTAGTAAATACTTAATATTGTCGCTTTTACATAGCCAAAGTTCATTTTGTGATAAATATAAACTCACCTCAGAGTTAAACACGATATTTCGGAACGAAGGCGCTATTTAAACGTTCTAGAACGATTTAAATGCCTTCAATGTCGCAATTTTCAAATTCTCCGCCATTTTGCAACATGACCGCGAGGAGGCGAGTTGGGAAACGAGGACTGAGGCAGAGTGTTTCCGCTTTTTCGTGCGCGATTTTACTTTGCACGCCATCAGATCACGACAACGATTTGGGCTTGTTTCTAAATCTTCTTCTGAGAATATTATTATTCTTTTTATAAAACTCTGCCGCTAATATAGAGAGAGTCACTCAAAATTGGGGTTACCAAACTTCTCATATTTGCAAGTATAACTATTTTTGATTGAGAAAATATTCAAACTGACAAGGATGAAAAATGATCAATTTTTGAAATATATATTTTACAGTTAGGAACAATAGAAAACTATTTGCAAATTATTTACAATGAAAAGCATTGAATTAAAACTAAATTCAGCTACTTAGAGTATGAAAAGTTTATGTATAAATTAAGCCTGGTTTATATATATTATATTTGGGCGCAATGATACAAAAGACAAGACGCCGATCCAGCCACTTTTCCACATGTAACAAGTGTCGATATATCCCCACTACTACAATCAGTTAAAACCGATTTACATGCAACAGACAAAAGATAACAAAGATCCAGATTATTATTCCACATGCAATAGTGTCGATATATCTCAGCCACAATCAGAAAAGACTCATTTACATGCAACACCAAAAAGAGAAGACAGATCTAGACTTTTCCAAATTGATGACCATGTAGTGCTTAGTCATGACCACGCTAAGATATCAGATCAAAAACAGCGTCGATAATTAAATTTCTGTAATACAGCGGTAGAAGACCACAAGATAAATGGACCGATCTCAATCCTGAGGATGACTGAAAACTAGTCGAAACGTCGATTAAAAATCAAAATGTTATTCGGAGTTACTGTTATTTTGTATTTTCTTAAAGTGGAACCCGCAATTATTAGATTCCTGATTCCTGATTTGCATAAGTATAAAAAAGACAAGATAAATCCAGACTAGATTCACTCATGCGATGAAGCAAAGTGTCGATATATATCTCTACAATCCCTGAAGGCTGCATGATAGTTGCATAATCGACTAAATCTACCTTATTTTATCTCAATCCATAGAGTATAAAAAAGAGAAGATAAATCCAGGCTAAATTCACATGCGATTGAAATAAAGTGTCGATATATCTCTACAATTCCTGAAGAATGATTTGCATATGTACAGCTTAAAAAAAAGATAAATCCTTCACATGTAATGAAGTAAAGCGTCGATAATCTCTACAATCCCTGGAAAATACTTTGCAGGCGCAGGTAAAAAGAGAAGAAAAATCGAGATTATTTCACATGTGATGAAATAAGGGACCGGTCATAAAGTATTTACTAGGGGGTGTGGAGTATATTTTTTGGGGTACGAAAAAAACTCCAGAACATCTGAGGGGTTACGAAAAAAGGAACAGAACCTGTAGCGGGGTACCAAAATCTTAGTACTATAGGTACGGGAAAAATTACATTTTATAATTATTGTTGAATATTGAATGTATTTGTGCCCAGATTTAAGTTTGGAAAGAATTGTTTTGCTATAATTATTATTAAATCAACACAAAGAATATATATGTTTCAGTCTGACTCAATGTCAGATGATAAGTAGAGTATCCGTGGAACTTTGGAGTACAAATCTGATACATCTGAATTGTCAATGACAATGCTAGCAAGCTCACACCATTAGAACCTGTTAATGATTTAAGGGGGGGGGGGGGTATGAACATTTTCACTTACATTGAAGGGGGTTACGAAAATTTTTCCATAGGTTTTTGGGAGGGTATGGAAATATTTACTTGAAATTTCATTTATCCTCCACCCCCCTCTAGTAATTACTTTATGACCGGTCCCTAAACGTGATTCTTCCAGGATTGTAGAGACAATCTGAATCTATCTTCTTTTCGTCAGAATCTATCTTCTTTTGGCGAGTTGGTCACAACAACTACGATCAAATGAAAACCAGGCAGTAACTAATCATCAATAGACTTCATGACAGCTACTGTATATATATTCAACCCCTTAGCCTCATCTGTTATCGTTCGTTTTGCCTTCTCTAATCCTCTACTATAATCGGAACCTCTTCTTCACTAACTTTTGCCTCTATGTTTGGTGTTTTCGCTGGTCTGCGACTGCGAATCAAAAATGCTGGACTGGTGAAATATTGATCTCGCTTGAGCTCTGTCGATGTAAGACGAATGATAAGAATGAATCGGTTCCTACGTAACGGGTCTACTGTCGAAAGCTTGTATATTGGAGGATTGCGATTGCTTTGGTAGACACTGTCCAGGTCGATGGAGAAATTTGTCTGGAAATAGACAACGAACAACATTGAACTACTCGAAGTCAATGCCATGCAGTTTTAAGATAACACCCTTACTGGACTTGTAGGGAGAACAGTTTAGAAGTTTGAACTGATAGAGCTATTCAGTATAAATAAATTAGTTAACGTTCAGTTTAGGTTTCCTCCTGTAGTAACACTGGATCACTAGGAGATGATCCTTACTGGACCTCTAAGAAGAACAGTTTAGGAGTGATAGAGCTATCCAGTATAAATAAAATTAGTTTAGTTTAGGTTTCCTCCTGTAGTAACACTGAATCAATAGGAGATGATCTTTACTTGACCTCTGGGGAGAACAGTTTAGAACTGATAGAACTATCCAGTATAAAGCTAGTTTAGTTTAGGTTTCCTCCTGTAGTAACACTGGATCAATAAGAGATAATCCATACTGGACCTCTAGGAAGAACAGTTTAGAACTGATAGAGCTATCCAGTATAAAGCTAGTTTAGTTTAGGTTTCCTCCTGTAGTAACACTGGATCAATAAGAGATAATCCATACTGGACCTCTAGGAAGAACAGTTTAGAACTGATAGAGCTATCCAGTATAAATAAAGCTAGTTTAGTTTAGGTTTCCTCCTGTAGTAACACTGGATGAATAAGAGATGATCCTTACTGGACCTCTAGGAAGAACAGTTTAGAACTGATAGAGCTATCCAGTATAAATAAAGCTAGTTTAGTTTAGGTTTCCTCCTGTAGTAACACTGGATCAATAAGAGATGATCCTTACTGGACCTCTAGGAAGAACAGTTTAGAACTGATAGAGCTATCCAGTATAAATAAAGTACGTTTAGTTTAGGTTTCCTCCTGTAGTAACACTGGATCAATAAGAGATGATCCTTACTGGACCTCTAGGAAGAACAGTTTAGAACTGATAGAGCTATCCAGTATAAAGCTAGTTTAGTTTAGGTTTCCTCCTGTAGTAACACTGGATCAATAAGAGATGATCCTTACTGGACCTCTAGGAAGAACAGTTTAGAACTGATAGAGCTATCCAGTATAAATAAAGTACGTTTAGTTTAGGTTTCCTCCTGTAGTAACACTGGATCAATAAGAGATAATCCTTACTGGACCTCTGGGAAGAACAGTTTAGAACTGATAGAGCTATCCAGTATAAATAAAGTTAGTTTAGTTTGGCATATCTCATCATTCATGTCAGCCTACCATGTTATCCTTTTTCTCTCCAACCCTGACCTCCAACTTCACTCTTCCGTTCATATCACCACACAGCTTAGCGCTATCAGGATGCCGCTGAACATAAACATCGATATCTCTTGAGCCCCACGTAGGGTCAAATTTCGCGACCATACGTACGTTACAGTCCATGGGCCTTTGCGTCGACACCCCGTCTTGTCTTCGTTGCACTTTTTCATAACATTTCTTCAAGTTTATAAACTGTACAGAGTTTCTCATTGGTCGTAGGGCCGACAACTCGTCCAATAGATTGACTGAAATTAACAAATGCATGTGTCATTGGTACAGTGGTCGATCATGAGTCTTTCACGTGATCGGTGTTTGATTACAATATGCAGTTGTCTGATTATAATTTTCCTCAGTGAGCTCTGATTCTGAGTTCACTGTTCTTCCCTCAGTTACATGTAAGAAGAATGTTTCCGGTTTTACTCTGCCAAACATCGAAGGTTTTCTCAAGAAAGAAACACTGTGCCAATACGAGATGACAGGATTCAAAACTGATAGAGCTATCCAGCAGAATTCAAGTTAGCTTAGTTTATGTTTCCCCCTGTAGTAGCACTGAATCAATAAGAGATGATTCTTACTGGATCTTTAGGAAAAACAGTTTGGAACTGGTAGAGCTATTCAGTATAAATAAAGTTAGTTTAGTTTAGGTTTCCTCCTTTAGTAACACTGGATCAATAAGAGATGATTCTTACTGTACCTCAAGGAAAAACAGTTTAGAATATATAGTGCTAGCTCCTCAGCTTCGTATCAAATTACCCATTTCAATGTTTATTTACACTTCTGAGAAATGTACTATTTTGATCTCATTGTCATTCTAATCAGAATGCATTGTTTCGTACCCGAATATCAATAAATTAAAAATAAACCATCAATGGAACAGGCTGAGAATGTCTATTGACAGTGCTATCCAGTATAAACAAAGCTAATTTAAGCAGGGTTCCCTCCTGTTTACATTAGATAAGGGATGACCTTTACTGATCCTCGAGGAAGAACATCTAGTGTAAATAAAGTTAGCTTACTTAGGTTTCCTGCCGTACTACTGTGTGCTACTGTGTTACACTGGACAAAGAAAACAGCAACTCTTACTGAACGTCCAGAAAGAACTGTTCAGAACTAGTAGAGCTTAATTTCCAGCATAAAAAGCATAAAACCTCACTAGCCTAGAGCTTTATGCTACGTGACAAAACTTACACTTTGGTTTCAGATAGTCTCCTAACGGCCTCATATCGTCTTCCTGCCCGGTTGAGTGGAGGTCACAGGAAGCTTGGAAGAGGTCAAGCCAAAATTGGCCATTCTCCGACTTTGGCATGCTTGTCCGGTCTGAGTCAGCCAAAAAGAAATTAGAAGATAAAATATTTTAAATACTACAGTAGACAGTGTAAAAATCATTAAAACAAAGACTAACACAACGTGAATTTCCGAAAAATAACTTTTTACGGTGACATTACTTCAAATTTTATCCACAGCAAGATGTCACCGCAATTTATACAATATGCCACCGCAATTGAAATAATAAATTTCTCGATTTTTGATATTATTATGGTGATGCTAGTCAACGATTTCCTGCCACAGCTATAAAGTTAGCATGCACTGTGAATTGCAAGTACATTTGATAGACACCTGTGCTCGCTGCAAAAGAGTAGCGATTTAGTCAATGAAGTGTAATGCAACGTCAAAGTCAGATATTGAAGAATTGCCTGCAAACAATTATAAAATTTTGAATTTTTACAATGTCCTACAAAATTGAAAGGAAAATTCGAAACTTGGAAAACATCCAACTATTACGGCGCAACGACACGCGCTTTAAAACGCAAGCGCGCAAATTTGCGCAAAATATTTTATCACAAACCCCCGCGCGCGCAAGATATGCAAATCAGAGAATGGTTATGAATGTTATGTCAAGACACATACCTGTGAAAATGATGTAGTCTTCGATCCACCCACGCGCAACGAGTCACTTGGTAAGAATGAAAGGTAGACAGGAAGCCGTGTATATATAAGGGAGTTGCTAATTTCAATCTGAAGGTAATCCGAGCTTCGCGCATTTAATGCAGCTTGTTGACATTTTATGCGCTCGAGCACGTTGAAGCTCGTGTAATCCGCTTCAGACCAGTTTGCAAGTGCAACGTAAGCAAAATTGGACGAGAATTCGTGCGCGAAAACACAATTTAGTGGCGCCAGTATCGCGTGCAAATGGACATGCATTAGGATTTCTATGTCCTTTCCTATTCTTCGCATCCAATCTTCATTTCATTTGCCATAGTTCACATATGACTGGCACGGCAGAACCTCCCTATCACTCACTGCTACTTATGTATAATGTATTTAGTCTTACTTTTTTAATACTATTAATTCGCCCGAATTATATGTACGATTTGCAAAAAAAAGTATTTCACTTTCGGTGCTATTTCAAACAATTTTTTCAACCATAAACTGACATTTTGGCGTGCACATTCAATGACCACAAAACGATGATGTGGGTTCCTTCCACACTCTGCAAAGGCTGGCATTATGCATGACAGGCTACTTCATTCAGAAAAGGCAATAGGCAGTTTTCTTCAATCTTCATTTGTAAATAACGTTTCTTGTTTTTGTTATCGTACACGAGGATTTGACATCTGTGCACTCCAGGGAGTCCCTATTCTACATAAATCGTTTTCTCTCTGAGTTTGTATGTTCGTTTGCGACTTTTGTTGGTGTGGATTACGTTTGACAGTAGTTTCTGAGAAAACCGCTTATAAACCTACATATTGAATAAACCCGTTGGCCGTGCCAGCAAACGAGGTATCAAGTCAGTCGTTTGTACAAATGTACAACCTTGAACGACATGTTTTCCACGAAAGGCGACAGGCCAGCAAAGAGTCAGCAGGGATAAATGGTTTTAAGAGATGTATCAAATTAAACGACACTGTATTATTCAAAATATGTTGACATGCACTGAAACCGGGTCAGAACCAGAGGTCATCTAATATTGTTTATATCAAAGCTACAGGGGTTAGCTCATCATTAGGTATGATTTATGATCATTATTAATTCATAGTTAAAAATAAACACAGGAAGCTCGCTCTGATTCGGATGCAGATAATATTGGAAGACACGCCTGGTTCGACGGCTCTTTTGTTTTGAAAAGAAATATTGCATACGTGTAAAAATATAATTGATACATTTGGTTTGTTACTTGAGAACGGTCATCGATCACAAGGCAACACGTTTATACTATTCGTCCTATTCGAACCATCTAGAATACTGTAACCCGACCTTTTCCAGCAATGGAAATTACGCACGGAAGTTCTTCTGAGCAGAACTAGACTCAACTAGTTCATCTTCACAGCAGATCTTTCTGTTTCCTCGTTTTATACACATAATTATCAGGCTATCTTTTCTTTGATAAACCGCGCGAGATTATATATCTTTTCCTTCCTGAAGTAGTGAAGCTCTTGGATCATCCGTGGGCCAATTAGTTACATTTCCATATATTGTACTATAGTTAAATACATTTAAATGTTACAATCCCGTTCATTGAGGACAGATTTCACCATGTCATACAGAGTTCACAACATGGCAAAAAATTTCCAATGACTCGAGAAGTTCAAGTACTCATTGCGTTTGCGAAGGATACTGTTTTACAGTGAAACTATGACAGGTTTTGCGTTTGATGGATAAATACAGAATAACGCGACTTGAACGAGCCCCAATAGAAGACCAAGGAAATTTGGTGTCTGAAACGATGAAAAAAAAGTGTGAATTATTGGCCTGAGCTGGGAAGTTTACCAATTTTGTGGTTGATAGGTTTCAGGAGGTTGGAAGTATTATAAAGCAGATGGTGCTCAATTTCTGGCCAAGCCAGTTGAAATTGTCCCTTGCCCTTGATTGGTATAACCAGAACCAGATTAAACTTTAGCATTTATAAATTGAAGTTTCTCTTCATTAATTGTGAAGTCTATATCCATAATTTTATAGCTTTGTAAGCATTTAGACAACGGTTGAAAAAATCGCTATCCTATCCGGCAGAACGGACCCAAAAAAGGCAATTAAGCTTTGAGGTAGCAAATTAAACTAAATCTCTAAATTACACTTATTGGGTACCAAATATGATGGTCTGGATTCTGGAAACTACTGTATACAGAAGTCATTGTGTTATGCCGTTTTTGTCTGATTTCATGTTGGTTTGTGTACGCGGTCACGGTTATAAAACGCGTTGTATTTTCGTATAATTACGTAAGCGTCCAATTGGCGATAACTGAGATGTAAAGTGCAACCACGTCGGATAATATTTAATGAAGTTGAGACGAAGGATTTGTGTAGGGTGAGGTACAGTTCAACATCAAACAAAGCTCTTCTATTTTGTGGCTTGAACTTTGCTGGCTTCCAACATCTATCTTACAGCTATATACCAGATGCAACACTACTAATATTATAAAAAAAATTAACATGGTTTAATATCTACTCCAAAACTGTTAGTTGGCCATAATATCTGCTGAATGAGAGCACTTAGTATAATCCAACTATGATGTATTCTCCAATATACTTACTATAACGTAAACATCATTTATTAAATATCCGTAGGTCATCCACAGTGAAGAGTTGACAACGGTCATTACACACAGAGGGAATGATAGAGATTCAGTAGTTTTAGTTCTAAAAATATTAGCCTAAAAAAGAAGTCATATAGTTTGTTTAATTCACACATGAAATGTGTTTTAATTTCACCTCAGTTGCATGTGATGACTTCCTGTTTGACTCTACCAAACACAGTGCAGTTTTTTCAAGGTACTCTAGTAAGTTTCCTCCTGTAGTAACACTGGACCAATAAGAGATGATCCTTACTGGATCACTAGGAAGAACAGTTTAGAACTGATAGAGCTATCCAGTATAAATAAAGTTAGTTTAGTTTAGGTTTCCTCCTGTAGTACACCAACAAA